>VZSF01003145.1:568526-585802 GCA_013398295.1 Chionis minor | reverse complement strand
GCGCCGCGCTCAGCATCACACCATCCCTGGGGAAGAGCTTCCCCCGCCGGGCTGGGAGCCGTGTGGTGGGGGGCAGGAGTCCTCTGGGGGCTTCGAGCGACGTGGCACAAACACAATAGTCCTTTGTCGCCAGCGCAGAGGTGCTTCCACACCTGTATCCGCTGCCATGGTGGATGTGCTCGCTCCTGGAGGACGTGCATCAGTAAAGTCGGGCTTTGGGGGAGGGAGGGGGGTGGCGGTGAGGACACTGTTTTACCTTCTGCAAAGCAAATTTTGAATACCCACTGTGGAAAGGAGCAGCTCGAAGTACGTACAGGTGCTCCTGAACGTACCTGGAAGAATAACAAAGGCAAGAAAATCACCTGCGGTTATACCCTTTCCCCAGTCTCTTGAGTATGAACTGCAGGGTTTTGCAAGTCCTGTCCCATAGTTGCTCAAGTAAACATCAAATGTTCTTAAGCATTTTTGCCCTATAGCTTTCCTTGCCAAGCAGAAAACTGCAGTGCTTTCTCATTATACACTGCTATTTCAAAATGCTGTTCTTTCAGAAGTAAGACCTTCTGATTTACAAAGGAAAACGTCTGAACGTTTCAAAAATAAATCACATCTGAACTTGCATTGCTTGCCAAGTGCTGGGCAGGGGGAGGGGAGGAAGGACCACACAGCTTTTTTGTGGCTTTATCATGAAAATGAGGCATGCAGTCTTTATTTCAGTCAAAACTAGTCAGTAGTTTTGGAGCCTTACGCTACTTCCTGCAGCGACGCATCTGGGATTGAGGGGTCTACAATGTAAAGTGCATCTAAGAAGATTTCACCTGAAACTGCTGTATATGCCTAAAAGAATTATATAGCATTTTATTCATCATTCAGGAACAACAACAGCTGTGTCCACATGGTGGGGGGAAAAAAAAATCCACTAGGAGGTGGAAGAAAAGGGTATACTTTCCTGAGCTTTTACCTTCCAGTGAAAACCACACAATTAAAAGAGATGGTCAGGCTCTCTGCTGTGTGTAATCAAAGCACCAGTACTTCCATTAGGGGCTACACCCTTTCCGGGAAGTGCTTCCCTGTAAAGATGAATCTGCGATGTAGTCTACTTTGCCACATAATGGACCACACAGGAGGGTGCACTAATGTCGGTGCGTTCCTACTCCTACTATGTATGTGTAAATATCCCAGTCAGAATGTGATTGGGGATTTTTTTCTTCAGCTCAGCACTTAAAATGATTGACTCCTCAGCCGCTGTGCTGCCTTCTTACTTTCCTTGCTTGAAATGTAGTGATTTTGACAGTAGCTAATATGTGTGCAGCAGAACAGTGGTATTATTCCTTTTTGGTAAAGAGAAGATCCCTGAAAACTGTTTTTACTGCTCTGAATTCCCTCTTGAGAAGTAGGAATAACACCTACGTACACTGAACAAAATAAGGTGTGATCGGCTACATATGAACAGCGTGGTTTGGTAGTATAACAGATACCAGCAATTTTTTGTTGTTGTTCTAGAATCCAGGCATTCTGTGAAAGGGCTCTAGGTGGAAATGTTATCCTGTGTAGCAGCAGCAAGAGGTGAAGGAATACAAAGTATTAGAGACCCTTGTTAGTTCAGACAGCTGTCCACAAGTACTGTGATTAGTACTATGTTGGTGTGCTGCTGAGAACTAATACTGTGGATTTGGGTATCCTGCAGTTAAGAAGAAAGGCCAAAGTACCTTGCCGTTCGTGGTTCTGAAGCCTTATCATTTTCCTCCAACACAGAAAGGTAAGAAGGTCTGGAGATTGGAATATTAGTGACTGTGCTGAGTTTAAAAAGCGAGTCTATGTTTGTGGCTTTTTCATGTCTTGTATTAAGACCGTTCAAATAACATAAACACAGGGTGGGTGTGGTTATCGGCAAGGGTATCGATGAGGCTTCTAGGAGGATTCCTGTGGTGGAATTCATGCTGGTATGATTGTTGCCTGTTTTTAGGGTTTGGTTTGTTCGTTTGTGTGCTTTTTGACTGTGTAAACTTCAGGGAATAAAGCAGGGGAAAAAAGGTTAAGGAGTTCTGAAGGCTTGGTATATGGTCATCTGTTGGTTCATTGGCTCATCCTTTGGGAGAAGGTAGATTTCCTTCTAGCTGTTGGTGGTAATTAAAAATCCAGGTGAAGGACACGTGGAGGGATAAATGGATCAGTTTCAGTAAATTTATAAAATGCTAGGTTTGTGTATTGCTGCATTCTCCTTTTGCCAAGGAGTTTGTCTGGCTACTACTTCTGTAACACGTTATGTTAAATACATTCTAATTCTCTGTACTTTCTCTTCACTTTTTGCACAGATATTCAGGACATTTAAGAAAATTCTATTTCTAATTAGTCACTGATTGACATCCCTATGCCATTATAAAGCTTATTTGGCTAAGCTGTGTCTAATTATGAATCTTTACAAATTATTGCTCATTTCTGATTAGTACAGTCACTAGTTTAACTGCTTGTTTCCCAGAATCTTTCCAGCTCGTGTATTTTCAGCCAGGAAATTTTTCCCCAATTTGAAAGCATAAACCCAACCTTTTTCTTCTTTTCTGGAAAGAGTAGCTTCTCTGTTATCTTAGAAAAGTATTAAAATAAATGAGATAACTGTGAAGAATGAAATTCAAGTATTTGAAATGTATAGGTGTTGTTGCTCCTTCAGACTTGTGTTCATGCAGCATACCAATCGATGCTTTCTGTGCTGAGATATCAATATTATTCCTATGAGATATGCTGAGTAGAGCTCCTGTTTGAGTTGCTTGCCATCTCATAAGCCTTTTGATTCCTGGGGACAATTCCATTTCTCAATGATGAAAATCTGTAGAGGGAGGAAACACAGAAGGTAAACTGTCATCAGCGTTGTATAATGACATTTTGGTGACCCATTTTCTGTTGATAAAATGCAAATCTTGTGATTTTTTTTTCTCCCTCTTCCTTTCTGCAACTATCCTGTGAAGCAATAGTTCATGAGATTATTTATAATCATACTGAACAGAGCTGTTACTTGATTAAAGTCTAATCTCTTATTCCCTTTGAAACTTGAAGTAGATACCTGTATCAGCAGATTGTAGGCAAGTCTTGTTATATATTGATACACTGTTTGTGTTTTCAGCTTGATGATTATAAAAGTCATAGTAGGTCAGTGTGGATACTTAGTGAACATCTTGTTTTGTGAGAGATGGAATTAGTGAGCAGTTTAACCCACCTTCCAGGAATACTTCCAATTACAGGCAAATACAAATAAGGATGCATGGAAATGAATATTTTATTTGAAGTGGAAATATTCTAAACTGCTTCTTACTGTTGAGTAGCACTTTAGCTAATGTTTTTCTTAGGCCCTTTGTAACAGACAAGGAAGTCCCTTTCATTATGGGTTGCAAGAAAAAGCCAAATCTTACCACATTTGGTGGATTTTAAATGACATTGTCAAAGTAGGGTGAATCAATCAGAAGACTAGTTGTGTCTGAAGAAAATAAGCATGTGAGTTTTCACCTGATGGGCCAGTTACATTTCCCAGAAGGAAAGAAAATTGAGAAAATTGGTTTTTAGTTATACAGACAAAGCAACATAACTTACTAGTTGTCGATCTCAAAATTAAAGTTGTGGTGCCGGAAAAAAAAAGTAAAATAATAGAAAAATTTTGTCATAATTGGTAATAAAACTATAATATATTTGAATGGAGTGAACAGAATTAAATTCAGGAGAAAGATTTGTGTGTATAAAATCTGACTTTATTGTGGAGTTTGTTTGATTAACTGCAAAATGTCTGTGCTTTGTTCAGAATGAAGAAGAATAATTATTCTACAGTCCTATTGTCTAGGGGTTTTTTAGCTAGGATTTATGCAACAGTAGCTTGTGATGAATATTTTTTTACTTTTAGTATATGACTGTTTCATTTTTAAATTTATAAATAAAAATTGTATGTCTTCTTAAAGCCATTCTTCAGGTGAAGACAGTTTCTTTTAAATGGTAAAAAAATCCCATGTATCCTGTAAAACTGTAGGTAAGATATCTTCACTCTTACATGCAATGATAATATAATTTTTACATTTGAAATGATACTTTTAAAAATTGTATTTGTTCTGATATTCATGTTTAATGCTTAAGAGCAACCAGTGGCCACTAGCTTAGAGTACAGGAATTTGATAGGACACCCCTCCACCCCCCAAATAATTTTAAGTATACCTATCTTCAGTGTTGAACACTTGTAAGAGCCATAGGAGTGGCTTTTACTGAGGCAGGGCAAAGGCCATCCTCGAGCTCTAGGAATGCAGAGCCTCATCTCTACGGAAGACTGGGATTTCACTGGAGCCCCTTCTCTGATAGTTTTGTTGTAACTGAGAGTGTGATGTGGGGAATCACACCACTAGAGAAATCAAATAGGCTGGCTTTAGAACTGGACAGCTACTTAAACTGTCATCCTCTGTCCTCTTTCGAACTTCTGATTAGTCTTGCCTCCTATTATTTCCTTGACTTTGTCTTGTTTCTGAGAAAACAGCATAACTTTTTTTTTTTCAGCAAATGATATTGCTTGATTACTCTGCTTCATAAACTGCATTTCAGCTTGTAATTTGGTGAAGTCCAGACAGCACTAGATACGGGCCGTGAAAGCTTTGCAAGAGAGGATCTTTGGAGGAAAAGCTCAGTTTGGCTTTTCCAGGATTTTGTTTCCTTTAAAGCAAAAAGGTTTGTGTTCTTTTGTGACAAGTCATCAAGTAGACTCCCATTCATCACATGCATGAGCCTCAGCACGGATATTTTCCCATGGTTGGCCTACGTCCAGCAGTTTATTAGCACCATACTCTTACTGCAACACAGTGTATTCCTCTTAGCAGTAGTAGGCTGCTAAGGGTGCATCATACTGATCAAACAGTCTGGAGTCCCAGAGTGTTTTCCTAGGGTTTGAGTTCTCCTGGAATGTCATGCTGAAAGTACCCAGTCATAACATACAGACGCACTTGTGGTTAGGAAATAAATCATGGTGTTTCATCCTACGGTGAATATTTATTTGTGCAGTAGTGTACTTGTTGAACTTTGTGAGCTCACGCTCAATGTTTTCAGTCCGGTTGCAACCTCTGCTTTCAGTTTGAATTTAGACGTGAGTCATGGGTTGTGTTAGGGCCTCTCCCTGAATATAGCAAAAAAAAGTAGAAGTTCTTCAGCTGCATCAGTTAGTGAAGCTCTGTTAAAGTCCCTGGGACTATATTAATTTCTTACACTTGTAGATAATCAAGCCCATTAAGTTTTGAGTGGTGGTAGTGGCCTGTGTGTTTAAAACACTTTCTTCAGGAATGATGCTTAGTTTTTGTGGATGTTTGGTGCTATAGCTGTGTGATGGGAAATACCAGCGAAGGTCAGTTAATTCCAGTGACTCCAATTTCAGTTTATTATAACAGTAGTTCATTCTG
Source organism: Chionis minor (assembly GCA_013398295.1). Taxonomy (NCBI): domain Eukaryota; kingdom Metazoa; phylum Chordata; class Aves; order Charadriiformes; family Chionidae; genus Chionis; species Chionis minor. The sequence continues at coordinate 580,391 of VZSF01003145.1, read as the reverse complement.
TTGATAGACCCAGGGAAATACAAATGCCTGTGAACCCATGATTATGTCAGAAACTAATTTATAGCCTGAGTTTTTTGCACTGAAGTCATATGGTACAGCTATGAAGAGAAATTATATGTGCACAGTTCAGATCTTTGAAAGAGATAAGAACTTTCAGACTTTTAAAATTATTTTGGGAAAAAAGTTCTCAGGATTATCTGAGTCTTTAGTTAATTCCTAGCCAAAGGCAGGTTGAATTAATACCTCTATGTTACAAATGTATAAGTATTTAAATGTCTTACCAAGAACTGTAACCACTTTTCTGTCGTTCCTTATGGTGTAGTAAATTCTTGGTGCTACCCAGGCAGAAGGATTTGTAGTCAGGCTGGGAAGTAGCAGTTGGGAATTCTCGTTATCCAGGTGGACTGACTGGGTAATGAAGACTGCAACTAATGTCAGAAGAGTGACAAGGAGAGAAAAAAGCTCCTTAGGAAGAAGAAATTCTGCTTCTTCATAAGCCCTGGAGAAAAGAAGGAGGGGGAGGTTTCAAGGTGGTGAGACTTTCCCACTCAGCCATCTGCAGACCCTTAGCTGGGACTGACAGCCCCAGTAAAGAGGAGGTAGGCTTTGTGGCCTGCTTGTGACAAAACCCTGTGCTTCTGAAGAGGAAAGGAAAAGGGAATGCTGAAGCAGGAGTGATGGTGGTGTGCGCCTGTCAGTGTGTCTGGGAATGAGAGAGCCGGCCAAGCCTGTGGCCTCCCAGCATCAACGAGGCTGGCCATTATCAAAAGGAACCAGCAGCACTTTAGCTTAAAAACTGTGATGCAGTTTTCTAGGCGTAGCAATAATTGTCCCGAAAGGAGAAAGTATGTTGATACATCAATGGTGTTAGACAGTGTCAAGAGATTCAGAAAACTAACCACTGGTCTTTAAGGGCCACATTTGACTTACTTTAGAGCTTCCTCCTAATGCCTCCATTGCGAAGGATAGCTACCCAGACTGGGGCAATTATATAGACGAAAAAAATGTCTTTGATAAATTTATCAAATAGAAATTATTATATTCACCAGTAGTAACAGGAATATATTTTTGATTTGGAATCCATGCCGAATTTAATGTTAATAATTTATGTGGGGAGGAAGCAAGGAGAAATGAGTTGTCTTTAGATCAGTACATGAGACAGTATGGAAGAATAAGCAGAACAGTACACTGGTGTATGGCTTTGTTGTTCTTTTGATTGTTGTCTTTTTTTTTTTTTGGTTTTGGGGTGTTTGTTTGGTTTGGTTTGTTCCCCCCCTACCCGTGTGGAATATTGAGCCCGACCAACCAAAATACCTGTCTCATGCCACCTTTTGACTGTTTTGCCACATGAACTGGTACACCTTGCAGTGCAAAAGAAGCACTCAGTTTACAGGTGAATATGTGAATGCAGATGATGTTCATTTATTGCAGTTTGCGTAGTGGAAGACTTCAAAGAGTGAGTGGACCATTTTAATTTGATATAAAAGTTTCTCTGTGTTCCCAGTGTAAACAGACCCTAATACAAACAAGAATCCATTCCAATTGGAAATTGATTGAGTTTGCTAGGCTAGGTTATGAAGTAGATAAGTAGATTCAGCAAAGTTTAAAAAACAAATCCTTGTTTCTTTTGCCTCCACCAAGAATGAGGAGGAAGTAGTTACCTTAGATTTACTACAAAGGTGGTGAAGAGATGTATTAAGATAAATGCCGTGGAAGAACTGCAAAAATTAAACTGCAGTACATCATAACGGTGTGTAATGGTTTGCTTCCAAGATTTCTGAAGGGAAATACATACTGAGCATCTGAGTGACTTCTGAATCTGTAATTTATTTTTAAGTACTATGTCAGACATGGAGGATAGCCAACTATTAGGAAGAAAAATGATGTCAGGAAATAGTAATAAGTAAGTCGAACTCCAAACAAGTAATTGTGAAAAATAAATTAAGTCAACATTCTAAAACAGCAAGATGAATATCTTAGGAGGCTATAAGACTGCTGCTTACTTTAAGGAGAAGAATATGTAGATCTGCTGGTAGAAACAGTCCTGTCCAACCTCCTTCTCACTGTCAGCATGACTTAAAGTGAGCGTACAATTGCAGTCTTACTATCAAACATGTTTCTTACTGATAACAGATTCCTTCAAAATGTTCTTAAGTTTTTATCACCAGCTTGATTAAAAGGACAACGTTACATGTGTGTTACTAAAAAAAAAAAGATTGGAAATAATTTAACATTGTAGTTGTTTACAGCAAACACTTCTGTAAGGTTTTTTATTTTGCTCATACCATATTCTGCAAATTGAAGTTGCGTTAAGTCACTAGGTCTTTCCTCTTCTTTTAGGGGTAGAGTTTTCAGGCAGGAATCATTCAGTAATTTGGAAAAACTAGTTCTGTTGAATAAATAGATAGAATTTCTACTTCGTCGTTGAACTCATTAAGCACCAGGCAGTGTTATACTTTGGGGACTGCAAAATAAGTCATCAAGTATATCCTGTCAAACAATTAAAATGAAAATACGAGTTAAAATGGTTTGTACATTAAACCAAAAAAAAAAAAAAGTGATTAAGGAAGATATGAAAATTTTACTTAGATCTATTTTAGTAATTATTTTAGACTTTCCCTATGTGAACAGTTTTCATAGCTTTGAAAAAAGACAAAGGTAAAAGAGGAAAAATCCTTGTGACAAGTAGATAATTAAAATCCTACATATACATTGGGATTAACATGCTAAAGCTTTGAAATGGAAAAGGTAGAGATATGATGAGGGTATTTAATAATACATATCCTAGTTTCTGTGATCTTATTTTTTCTCATTAGGCAAACAAAAAGTCATATGATGGGAAAAGAAATTTGAATTACAAAATATTTTAAAATTAATAATACATTAACCAAACAGTATTGGAGTAAGAATTTTCGGAGAGTTCCTGTCTTCCAAAACTATGGAGATATTACATCCAGGCAAACCTTTTTTAACTGAAATACAAGAGCAAAGGGAAAAAAAAAAAAAAAAAGAGTGCATACTCTGAGTAACATAAAAAAAATGTTTTGCCTTAAATCATGTTCTAAAATTGCTTTCCTGTTTCGGGGGATTAGCTGTTTTGCTGAAGCATTTCATGTTGCTCTAAAGAAAGGCTACCTGACAGTAAGCAGCATCACTTTAATTGTTGCTGTTTTAGTTACTACATCACTAACCAGCTTGACTTACATGGCTGTTGGACCAGAACAGGCTACTCTTCATAACCTTGCTTGAAAACAGTTGAGATGCTACTTTACATTGTGGGTAGACAGTAGCCTCTGAATACTTATATTAGCACCTAGTTACAATCACGTAGAATGCTATACCAACACACAGTCTTGATATTAGATTAAAAAACCCCGCAATTTAAAATTTTTAATTCTGCTTAGTATTGTTTGATTTCACTTTAAAGCAGCTTCTTATAAGTATTTGAGATTGTCTATTTCATTTGAATATAGGTCAGGCGAGAGCTGCAGTTGAGCAAAAAAGATAGAGTATGGTTAGATATGACAGCTACCAGCCACCAACAATTCTTGGCTTATTCAGTTTAGGGTAACAGTACTGAATATTTGGTGCATATAAAGATAATGACTTTTTTCACTGTTGTCTCTTATGAAGTAATGAAGCTGTTGCTGGAGTTTGCACTTGAGAGGTGCTCTTGTTTAGCTGGAAAATGGAGCTTTGATGGAAGTAAGGAGACATTCCATATAGGAGAGTTAATCTTCATCATTGTAGGTGTTAGTATGAGAAATCTCTATCATGTCCATGCCTGCTGGATTTTACACTTAAATGTGTAATCAAGATCACAGTTTTATTTTATTCATGTGCTAGCTAGATATCAAAATTATACAGAAGGACGCTAAATAAGTCCCTGTAATATATCAAGAGCTTACATTCTTGCTTTAAATTTATCAGTCTTAACTGTTTGGCATTTCTGTTGGTACTGGTACTATTTCATAGGTTTTCTGGACACACAAAGAAACACTGTACCAGAATGGTTGAGAGGAGGACATGCAGGTAACAGGTGTTTTTTTTAAATTTGCTTCTTTCGATTAAACAGGTTTCATTATTTTTGTCTTCAAGCACAGTCACCCTGGGTATGCACTTGGATCAGCATGGAGATAGAAAATGAGAACAGTGAGATACTGAAGTAGGATATACCTAGAAATTCCTAAAGCCTCTTCAAAGTTGGTATCAGACATGCAGTCAGTTTGTCAGTTTGGAGCAACTGTATCATGGATACGTCTTCGTCAGCAGCTGTCAAAGTACAACATGTTCTGCTGTAACAATTTATTGAATGCAATATGATCATTTCCCTGATTTGAAATTAATTTTGAATACCTATGAAAATTAGGTAATGCCTTTGGGTCTGTGACAAGTTATCAGTACATGCTGTTATACATAGGCTGTGCAACTGACAAAACTCTCATTTATTGTTTGTTCAGTATTTCTGAAGTAAAACACTGCAGAAAATAATCCTGCAATATAAACATAATAATGTGGTCCTTTCTGTTTATTTAATTAGATTCTGTTTATTTATAAACAGAACATTGTAAAATTTCTAAAATTCTCTTTGTTTATAATCAGTTAGTTACATTTTGAACTCACCAGAAGGATTTAGAATACTAAAGCTAACTGAACTTTGCAGTAAGGAGATAGATGCACAGCTTAAAGCTCTTTTGAAACTTCTGCTCTGTGATTCTATGTTCATACTTGCAGAAATCACCTGTTACCTCATCATTCAAGCTGATGTTCATTTTAAAGTTGTGCACAATTTTGCATGTTTTTGTGGAATTTTGAAGTATGAGATCCAAAATACTATTTCAGTGCTTTGTAGCTGTTAGCTAGATACCCTAGAAGAAATTATAGAAAGAAAGAGTTAACAAGGGGTGCTGATCATGAAATATTTGATAAATTAAAAAATAAGCAATATTTCTGCTTTCTGCATTCTCTCCTGTGCTTGGATAAAAAAAAAAATATCCAAGCAATCCAATACTTAAAAATATTTACAGTCAGGATTACTAACTATACATTTGTGGTATTTTCCTTAGAGTGAAACAGGGTCATTTTCTGCAGCTGCCAAGAAAAGTAATTTAGACCTGTGTATGAGCTACGTACCTTCCTCTTTCTACTGCAGTTTAATTCCAGTTAATAATTACCAGTACATTCTTCAAAGGTAGATATTGCCCACTAATACTTCTTCTGTGTTGCTGTTAGAGTACTGAAAATATGAACTCCTTTCCTAATATTTTGTAGTTAGGGGTGATGGTAAGTTCTTCCTGTGAATCTGCTACCTGTGGCATTTTTACTTGTAAATACAAACGCTGAGCTTTCTTGAAGTAATAAGTGCATGAACTCTGATACAACTCGTTATTCCCCTTACAGCTTGTTACACAAATGTTTTCTCTCAGAAAGTCATACAGGAGCGAAGCTCAATTATTGATAATATTCACTCTATTTGCAGTGCATATTAATGCAAACTTTTATATTTATGGTGGCAATCACTAGATGGCACTGCTCTATGATCTTTGTAAGTTGTTATATTTTCCTTAAAATATTCATTGTCTTCTCTGATACATGACACAGTGAATTGTTACTAGTTTTGTGGTATGATAATGATTAAAATAACTTTTAAGGAAGGTTAAATCACTGAACGTGCTGGTGTTTTGGTTAAGTATTTGGCAAGAGAAGAAACATGCTGTTTGACAGTCTCTGTTCTAGGACTAGTAAATAGAAAATGTCAGACAAAAAAGCTGCAGTAAGAATATTCTTCAATTTCTGTGTTGCTGGTATCTTCTCCAGTTGCAAGCGAGCATGTAAGTATATAATTTACTTCTTGGCAGGAAGGTGATCATGTAATCCTGAATTTGCTAGCTGCAGTTCTAGCTTTCCTAATCTTAAATTGCTCAGTTGTCAATGCAGTCAAGGCAGCCTTTAGCCAAGTGCATAACGAACAGGGAGATGTAAGATGACTTAATCCCTTCTGTCACTGGAACACTAGCAAAGTGTATGGCTGTTATATATGCTGTTTATTCAACAAACTTCTGTGAACAGACTGCTCTGACAACTTCACTCGCAATTCAAAAACGTACTTGGGACATCATCACTGCAACAACACTGTTACTAAACAGCAACCAAAAAGTTAAAGAGCCTAGCAGACCTAAAACCATTATCAGCAATATCCTGCCAAAATCAGGACGCAGGAGCTCTTGTTTGTCTGTGGCATCTTTTCAAAATTTAAGGTACTGTAATGGAGTCTATCACTGAAGTTAAATATGCTATAGTAATGAAGTTTGATAGGACTTCTGTAAAGGGTATTTTCTTAAAAGTCCTGTTTTACTCCCGAATTTTGTTTTTTTGTTATTGTGGCGCCCTGGCACAGTGGGGCTCCGGGTCTATCTCGTTCCTCATTTATTTGAAGAACAGTATAAAAGAGCACACTTGTCTAATGGCTGCGTATAAATGGAGCTGCTTTTGATCTCCAGTAAAACTGTCTCAGGAGTGTCTTCAGTTCTTCAGGCTGGAAGCACTGTAAGGCATTTTTTTAACCAAAAGTTCAGTGAGGTTCTCTTAACATCAAACTCACCGTGGGATTCTCTCAAGTGTGGGTGCCAATACTGTCAGTAATGGCAGCCAGTAGACATTAGCTGTTATCATAGTTTGAATGATTAAAGAGTTAGACACTCATTTCTGAGTTTGTCATTTGCAAAGGATTCTACCCTTTGGATTTAGAATAGTGGTTGGAGCTGTTCATATGATTTTGGAGTTTGTTCCAGAAAAAGGACTCACTAATCTAGCTTTTGGTGAATGTTAAATTTACACTCCCATGGATTCATACTGTGTAGTATAACATTTGGGAAATTTTAAATGAAAACCTTTTTTCCAGTGTGGCAGTTTAAAATGCTTACTATAATACAGATATGTATACAGGCTATTCTTTCAGCTCTCTAAAGTTTTTTGTTATCAGTTTGTTCTTCTTTGTTAATGAAATGCAGTCACAAAAAGGCAACAGTATTTAGCCCAAGCCTTTCAGACAATATTTTTGGAAGGCGTAACTGTAAATTATTTGGAAGAAAATACTGAAGTTATTGCATGAATTGCTTCTCAACATGAGGTTTTTTTAAATAATGAAAATGAAATGTTTTTTCTTAAATTACATTCAAAAATATAGATATTTCATTATGTATTTACTTTATTTGCTTAAGCTTGTGAAATTATAATTTTAAATAATCTGCAAATTTGGTTTTGGTGATGACAATTTGCCTTAGAGCTGGATGAAAATGAATTTTGCAGTAGGTATCCATGAATGATTTTGGAACGTCATGAAGGGTTACCAAAGAAATCCATAAAATCTAGTTTATTTTGTAATCCATCCTTTTTGAAGTGAAGATTCTGGAGGCCTGAGTGTGGTGTTGGCATGGTAATACCCTGTTCAAGAAGTTGTCGGTTTACATATGCTTTTAGTTAGCAGTTTCAGATTAAAGTTGAACACGGATGAGGCAGTAGTGATGCTAGCTTTAAATTGGAAGAGTCTATGTTGGTGAATTATTTGCCCTGGATATTGAGACTGTTGTTCATGTCTTCATGTGGCAACCAAGTGTTTGATACAGGCATATCAATTCAGGAATGCTTACTGACTTTTATCATCTGCTGAGTTTGATAATGATGCCTGTGTCTGATTTCTAAGTATCGTTCGAGCTGTTTGGTTTGAAGAATTACGTTTGTGGACTCTACATATTTTGTAGTGAGGAAGCCATTTGTTCACCGGCTCCTGAGTTAGCAGCCCCATTACGAGTGCTTCTCACCAGTGGTTGGGATCTGAAGCTCATTCTGTATTCATTTCTGGATATAGTTCACTGAATTAGTGAATATCTTGAGAGACTGAATGAACTGGTACCAAATTATACAAGAAACTGCCATATAGGCTGCACTATAACAACAAAAAAGTCTTAAAATGAGTCATTTTCTTTTAGTGCTAGGAAAGTGATTTTAGTAACACAGGAAAACATTGTTATGCCTAAGGCTGTTCTGTCTCTACTTGACTCGAGTCAAACTAAGACTCCTTTCCTGACTTCCCTTACTGCCTTGCTTTCAGTTACAGCTGTAAAATAAGAGGCATGCATTTTATACCTGCTGCGGCAGGAAGATGAGGCTGCCGCATTTCTGCCTTCAGTTCCTTGTAGGAAACTTATTAAAGATAAGAACCCCTCTTTCAGTACAAAACTGACAACCTCCCCCCCCTCCAAAAGAATAGAAGAATTTTTTCGCACATGTCCTCTTGATTTGCTTGATGAAGTAGTAATCTGATTACTTCAAAAACATTCAACAGTGTTTTATCTACAAGGTCTCAGAACATTGTGGGAGATTTTTAGGTATTTCCAAATTTGTATTTCAAAATGACTGAAAACTGGCCACTTTGTTTCATATTCAGTAATTGAATTTAAAAATGAAAAATAAAAAGTGGCCAGTACACTCCTGAAAATATGCATAGGTATGAAACATTTACTTTGCTGTGTAAATATCATTACTCTCACAACAGTAGTTTGGGGATATTCTTTGTATGATGGTAGACTATATTTATATATAAAATACCAATTTCCTTTACGAACAAAATATATATGTAGAACAGCTCCTTTATAGGTACTTAAACTAAAAATATTTCACAGTTTTGTATGTAGAGTGGTTATGGCTAGATATCTTTACAAATACCCTTTGCAAATCTTTAAGGTTATCATGGGTTGACACTGCTTTATAGAATGTAAAAGGCTCCCAAGCTGTAGAAAACCTGCAACTTTATTTAATAAGCTGAACAGAAATACTTTAAATGGTGAACCATATAAAATGGAAAATAGCTTGGTACAACAGTATGAGAGCACTTGGGGATGGATGTCTTAGAGACATCTGATGAGCTTTCCAGTACTTCATAGTTAGTACATTGCACAGTAACCTAGAATTTCAAATGTGATGAATTTATACTTATTATGTCACATAAGTTAGTCCATCTAATGAAGCTGTACTTTATATAAGTCTCAGGAGCTTAAGTGAGTTGTCTCAAATGAGTGGGCTGCATTGTATTGAATAAGCATATTGTTTTTGTGTTGTACTATATTTTTTTTGTTGTTGTGGTAGTAGTTTAGTGAACTTGTCTCTACAGATGCTTTGTCAGGGATGAATCTTTGACATTCTGCATTAGTCTTGGCAATGGACTTGAGGAGTTATTTCCAGTTCCCATTTATGAAAAGATGTGTGCTAGTGTACGCACGTCTGGCTTTTGTTGCTTTTCCTGAGTATTTTTGAAACAGTAAGAGGAAACTAATTCCTTGCCACGCCCTAACATGCTGGTCTTGGGGACCTGCTAAATGAGGTAGAATGCAGACCTGAGATGTCTCTTTACAGATATTTTAGGAAAAGGAGGCTGTTTTCCAAAGAACCAGCCAGATTTCCCTAGATCATCAGTCTGTGAGTCTTTTTCTCTGAATTAACATGTGCAAACCAACCATGGAATGGTGAGTGTGTAAACTCAACACTTCCGGGTTTTATTACAAGGAAAACAATTGAAGAGGGCTCTGAGCAGGGTTTTTGTCTTTTCAAAATTGAAATAAGACTTTCTTTTAATTTATTTTAATTAATTTATCTTACTTAAGAGTAAATAATCTATGCCTTTTTTAAGGACTACTTTCTTGAATACGGTACAGCAAAAGTTAGAGTTTATAACAAGCACGTCTATGCATATTCATACAGAACATTCTCTTATATTTGTTATGAAATTCAACATTTCTTGGAGAAATTTGAGTTTTATTTTAGGAACATAAAGAAGAATTTTTTGGACTTACTGCTGTCATAACAAGTTTTTTATAGCTTCTGTTACCGAGAAAGAAAAATGGATGTTTCTTCTAAGGGGAAAAAAAAAAAAAAATATTGAACAATAGCCATAATGATATCTTTTAGTTATTTGCTTTTTAGCAATTAACCTCACAAGGACATTGGACTAAAAAAAAATTTTGAAGGTTTTCTAAATAGTCTTAATAAAAATAATTCCACAAACCAGTCCTGGTTGAAAGGTACGTGTTATCTAATGACTGCTGAAGAAAGTGCCTGGAAGGAGGAGGACCAGTATGTCAGATGGGTAGATACGTTCTTAAATAGAGGTGTAAATAGGCAGTACTGAAGTTTCCAAGCCAAGCAATTGCTGAATTAATCCGTCCTTTTTTGGGGGGGGGGGGGGGGGGGGCAATNGGGGGGGGGGGGAGGGGAGGCAATTACTGAAAGGAAAAAGGAACTAAGAAGGACTTTTTAAGTAATGCCACCATGTTTTTATTTGACTTTAGCTAAACAGGCTTAATTACTGTATTGAGATGCCGCTGTAATTCAGTTGGACTGGAGCACATACTCAAGAGGTGCGACCTGTTGTGTTAAAAGGATTGTGTAAACCAGCTCAAGATTTACTCAATTATTTTAATAGCATTCTTGCTTTGATTTAACATGACAGCAGGTTCATATTGTTACTGGAAAAGACATGAAGCATTTAACTTTAGAAAATGTGTAATCATTGAAAAATTGAGTTGGACGTGCTTTTCAGCTCTTCCACAAACTTTGTCACTGATGAACTTCCAGTTTTGCCTCGTTTCCATTTAAGCTTCACTCTGTCATACTTTTTTTGCTTGAGGATACTCTTTTTTGTTCTAATGTTACCCAATTTGTGTAATGATTACAAGCTTTTCTTGAGTGTGTTTTGATATCACTATGCTATTATTTTCAAGAGGAATGTAGGTCTTTGTACAAGAAGCCATGCTAATACAAAAGAAAGTTTAAAAAAATGGATCTCATTACCAGTAAGCATAGTAGAAGTATGTCTGTTCAGCATTTTGCTTGGAAGGATTTTCTTCCAAGGTGTTGTTTGAAATACTTCCCATTTTTATTTTTCAATACAGTTATTGAACAGGAGGTTTAACTCTTGCTGTTACCACAAAATACTGATTTCCAAAGACATGCCTTTCCATTCTGTAGATCTCTGCAGGAGGGACTGTCACGCCAGTAGTATTATATTCTTTCTTCAGTACAGTTTTTGATTCACTATGAAGTGTGCCATCTGAGTGATGATTCACTGTTATTTCTGCCCAAGGGAGCAAAATGTGTTACGGGTTAAAAAAAAAAAAAAAAGAGTGGGACTGGATCCTCGTTTGGTGGGAAATGGTTTATCTTCATTTAGATCCTTTGCTATCATGATGGTGTTATTTCTGTGAGGCAAAAAATTTGCTTACAAGTGTAAAACTTCGTGTAGTATTGTGAACATTGGGTCACTTTTCATTTGCTCTCTCAGGATGGTATGAGAGCTAATAGACAAAACCAAATAGGTTATATGAAATCTGTATTTTATGGCTAATAGTAGATTTTAAATCACTTTTTAGTGTTGCATGCAAGGAGTCTTTGGATTATACAGAAATGTGTTTTCTTGACATATTATGTGCCACTGCCTTTTGTTTTCTGTTTGAACAAACTTTCACAGAAAAATAAGTTATTTGCCCCAAATGTGGTTTAGGCTGAGTTCAGCTGATAGTTTTGACTTTGTCTCCAAAATAGCCACAGCATTTTGCTTGAATATTGTTCAAATAAAGCAGTCATTTCACTTCAAAAAAATACTTTGAAAGTATATTTGTCTTGTTTACCTTTTAAAGTAGATTTGAAAAAAGCCACACAGGAAACAAATAGAAATTAGTCAGACAGTTTTGAAAAGGGAAGTCATGAACAGTTATGGTTAGTCATGAAGTCGTTCAAGGGTTGGGCTGTGCCAGAGTTTGAATTGGTCCATATGATCAGCAGTTTCTGTTGGAAATAAAAGGAAGGCCGGGG
>VZSF01003145.1:479812-568477 GCA_013398295.1 Chionis minor | reverse complement strand
CGCGGGGGCGGGAAGGCAGTTTCAGCATGACATTTAGGTGAAGGGATAAATCTTTATCTCTTATCTTTGCCATTAAGGCAGCAACTCTATGATGCTGGTGGATTACTTAAGTGTTTTAAGAGATTCTGAGTCATGGCGTTAACATTAGATTCTGGGTACCGAGGAAGAGGTGTGGCTGCCAGGTAAGTGCAGTTGAAATCAATAATGGATGTCATCGAATGTGTGAAAAGCTAAGTGAGTGTGGACATATTTAGACAAATTGGGCTCTTCGGGTTGCCAGTCAAAGATTATCAGTGTCACTGTGTGTTGATCATTTTGTTCCTAAGATCTTACTCTGCATGACAGATACTAATTGCATGATGCACCAGGCTCTGTCACACTGATGTATGTTTGAAGGTAAACTTCTGTGTTTTTTTCACACGGGGTAGCCTGAGCAGTGTTCCAAATAGAAAAGCTTACTCCCAGCAGTCTTTTTGTCCCAGCTGTTCCCTTTGCTTCTGATTTCTGCTGCATGGTTAGGTAAAGCACCAGCCACAAAGACTGTCAGTACCTGAGTGCAGGGGTTTCTAAGTCACAAATCATGAGACCAAGTTATGTGAGAGGCAGATAAATATCTGGTTTACAGGTATTTAGATCTTAAAGACTGCCATAAAATATCCAAAGAAGATGCTAAGTAATCCCATTCTCAAAGCAGAGATTGATACCAGGACTTTCCACACTGGATATTGAAGCTAAGAATAACATGTTACTTTGACACAGTGTTACTGCAATAGAATCATAGAATCTTTTAGGTTGGAAAAGACCTTTAAGATCATGGAGTCTGTGGTGAGTTGAACTTGTCTGGACGTCAGGTGCTCACCAAGCTGTGCTACCACTTCTCTCCTCAGCAGGATGTGGGAGGAAGAAAATAAGATGGAAAAAACGTTATGGGTCAAGATAAAGGCAGTGAATCTGCAAGCAGAGGCCACCTGGAGAAGCAGAGGAAAACAAAGATTTGTTCTCTACTTCCCACCAGCAGACGATATCCAGCCACTTCCCAGAAAGCCAGGGCTTCAGTACATGTAGTGGTTGCTCTGGAAGACAAATGTAATAACAAATACCCTCTCACCTGCTCTTTGTCTTCCTTTCTCTTAGCTTTTATTGCTGAGATGTCTTGTGTTATGGAATATCACATTGGTCAGTTCTGGTCGGCTGTTCTGGCTGTGTCCCTTCCCATGTTCTTGTGCACCCCCAGCCTCCTTGCTGGCAGGGCATTTTGAGAAGCTGAAAAGTCCTTTGACTTAGTGTAAGCACTGCTCAGCAACAGCTAAAACATCAGTACATTACCAATGTTATTCTCATCCTAAATCCAAACCACAGCACTATAGCAGCNTATCCAGCCACTTCCCAGAAAGCCAGGGCTTCAGTACATGTAGTGGTTGCTCTGGAAGACAAATGTAATAACAAATACCCTCTCACCTGCTCTTTGTCTTCCTTTCTCTTAGCTTTTATTGCTGAGATGTCTTGTGTTATGGAATATCACATTGGTCAGTTCTGGTCGGCTGTTCTGGCTGTGTCCCTTCCCATGTTCTTGTGCACCCCCAGCCTCCTTGCTGGCAGGGCATTTTGAGAAGCTGAAAAGTCCTTTGACTTAGTGTAAGCACTGCTCAGCAACAGCTAAAACATCAGTACATTACCAATGTTATTCTCATCCTAAATCCAAACCACAGCACTATAGCAGCTACTAGGAAGAAAATTAACTCTTATCGCAGCTGAAACCAGGACACATAGTGACTCACCCACTTCCCTGGGTAGCCTGTTCCAATGCTTGATAACCCTTTTGGTGGAGAAATTTTTCCTAATATCCGGTCTAAATAGAGGAGGAAGTTGGAAACTAACAGATAAATGCACTTTGATCACATTCACCTTAGGTGAATTGTCCCAGTGTGAAGTAAACATTCTCATTCCCTTCCCCTGTAAATAGTCCTTGAGGCATAGTTTTCTGATCAACCCAAGCTGATTGTGTTGATTCAAATGAAAAAGATAAATGTTTTTGTTCAGATTGATTCGGTTTGCAGGTGGGCTAAGTGGTCTTGTTGTCTGTGTGAGCATTACTGTAGGTGCAAAGGAGGTTCCATCTCATTCATGTAGCATTACAAAATTGGATTAAACCAAACTGGGATGAATGGTCTTGGAGCCATGGGATCAGTGAGCAAGAACTTAGGAATCAGAACTGAGATTTGCTAAGGATGTCCTGTGATCCTAGAGCTACATGCTTTTCCTCTCTAAAGCTTCAGTGATGGTTTGTGTTTTTTGGATTTTTTTTTTTCCTTGCATTGTCTGTTTTTACTGCCCAGAATTCAAACCCTCCGAGGGAGTAAGTGACATTGACTGTATTTCTGTGCTGCAGCACCCAGTATATACAGCAAATCTTGAGTGGAGCTGGTAGATATGAACAGTACTATATTTTCAGCATGAAAACACATCTGAGCTGGCTCTGTCTTATGTAAACTGTTTGTCCTGTGGTAGTGCCACTTCCCCGTCTTGTTATGATGATACCAGCTTGTTCTGCTACAGCAGGATATGTCACATGTAGCACATCTGTGCATTAAATAATTCAACACTGTGACTTTGCAAGGTCACTTTCTGAGGATTATTGTCTTAATAAATTGGTATACTTGGAATATAAATATAGAGAAGTATGTAAGTATATAAGAAGAGTAGGTCAAATCAATTACTGTGTTACGGATATACTTAGTAGTTTTTAAAAAGTGACCATGGAGCAGATTTTTAGCTTCCTTATTACTTTTCCAGGTGTTTTTACTTTGGCTGAGTTAAAGTCCAGTAACTTTAAAATATTTCAAGTCTTTACCACCATTTGGAGCTTTAATAACTGCAGGACAAAATTGCTAAATGTAGATAATTGGCAATAGTTTAGAATATTTAAAATTCTTTTTACTGGTCTGTGGTGGAGCAGCCAGCTTTGGAAAGCCTAATACATTTAATGCACAATGTTAAGGCAGGAAAAAACATGTTGACCCCAAATCCATGATGAATGAAAATAACATGAATGCTTTTCCCAAATTGCTTTAAAAAAAACCACAAAAAACCCAAAAAACCAGAACAAACAAACACCCAAAAAACCCCCCAAACCCTCAAACCCCCAAAACCCGAGTGCAGAGGGGCCTAACTTAGAATATAAAGAAAGTAGAAGATAATTTTTAAATATTTAAAAAACAGATGTGTGAGACTTTTTCTTGAGATTTAAGAATATATTACCGTCTTTACCAGTGCTACATTGTTTATATGCAGAAAACAAGGAAATAATAAATAGAGGAGATATACTGTGCTGTGTTTTCCCTTGAAATAAAATGACACATATTTGCTTTAGAATAAATATGAGCAGTATCACTGGAAAATAGACAATCATTCATTTTTGCAATTAAAGTCACTTAGGTAATCTTGTAATGCATGTTGGAAATATGAAATTGAAGGCCGGATTGTGAAATGTGGTCTGCAGTAAGGTGGAAGAGAAAGGCAGTGGGTTTTATTTTTAAGGCTTCTAGAAAAAATGCTTTATGCCTTCTTTTCTTAAGAAAAGGATATCAAAAAAACAAACTGGAAGCTTTAAATCCTAGTTTGCGTAGAGATTTGGAAAGGGAGATCTGTTAGTATTTCTTGCTAGAGACGAGTTTTTGTACTGAGTGAAAGCTTGTGCTCCAGGAGAAAAAAGCCCACTGCTTTGCTTTTGGATTTAGCTGTACCATCTAATAATGCTGTAAAACTGTATATTATGATTTATGACTTTAAATTTAGGGATTTGGTCTCCTTCCAGATAAATCCAATTTTTCTCAACTTGTTATTTTCCAGGGGAGTACTAAAAATGAACCAATAGTAGTTGATCCAAAATTTTTTGAGCTGTGTTTGGTTTCTGTTTCAACTTCATGTTTTCATGTGTGCCATTATAATATAGAATAATGTAAACAGAACTTGAAGTAATTTGGAAGCAGAATAATTTTGACATTGTCAGAACATATTTTCCTTTTTGTTTCCAAAATGAACCTCCCAACTAAAAACATCTGGATTTTGTGAAGAGTTGCATTCTAACAAATGTATCTGTGATGGAATGTAGTTCTAGCACAGTATTTCTCTCTAGCATGATCTATTTTTTGCGTCATGTCTATCATATTTGATGCAAGGGTGTGTAAAGATGTCCAGAGTGTAAGCGAATTGAAAACAAGATTGATGAAATAGAATGTTGGGAGGATTTGTGGGAAAATGATCTAGTACTAAATGGGGAGAAAGAAGAAAATCCCTGAGATTCACTGTGCAACAAAAATGTATTGTCAAGTACATCATTGTGCCCTGCATAAATGAGACTTCAATGATCAATTAATCTGAAAGCTCACTGGTCATGTACTGTAATTTGTACTGAGAGATTTTTGGATTGCCGTAGCAATGTGCGCTGGAAATTATACCACTCAGAAAAAAATGCTTCCTAACCATGTTTTCTTTTTATAGTTTTTATTTTATGTGACATTTTTTTGTCAAGGAATATTTATGTGTATGTGTACTTCCTTCAAGAATGCTGATGATATGTCTTTGTGTTGAAGATTTTTAGATTGCCATAACATGGTGTTTCTTGGGTTCCGTGGGTAATGGAAACACTACTTTCAAACAGTTTCTTTGGCTAGTTGTGAACTGTTTATGTGAGTAAGAATAGCTTCTATGAATTATTTGAAGAGCTGAAGATTTCAACAACTTGAAAATTTGTTTTGTATTTTTATCACTGTCGATTCCTCTTCTAGCCTTTTCCTCCTGTATCAAGGAGAACTGAGAGGCCAGAAACTGCCTGCTGATGCTGATGTTTGGTTTAGTGTATGTCATTTGCCTCATTTGAGTGACAGGCTATACTAACCACGCTGACAAGCCTTAGCTTGTCAATGGCATACACAGAGTTTGTTTAGCACCTGGGCAACTGCCCAGAAGAAATTCACAGTGAGAATCAGTGTCCTATTCATTTTGACAGAGATGAGAAAGAACTCAGTAAGGAGAAACAGTTAATGGCACTGAATTTACGCAGTCATGTAGGCCCTTCAATGCCTGTTTGAAGACAGGCGATGGGGTCAGTGCTGCACATTATGAGCATAAAGCCTTACAGGTGTATCTGTTCTTGGTCACTGAATCTCATGTGGATGGTCTGAGCCACTTAAAAGTAGATAAATCACGTATGCTGCATGACTGATTTTGTACACAGACTGATTTTGAGGGGTAAATCTAGAAGTGGAGATGTGCAGATCCTCTTCATAAAAAGACAACTTACTGTTCTTGATGTTTCTGCAAGTAAACGCGGTTCATGATACAGGTGTAAAATACACAACTTGAGCAGCAGATAAAGGACAACTTGAAATGGACATTCCTTTTTCTGTCATGTGAAATCCACATTTATGAACATGTTACTAATTATCGGTAGAGTATGTTATTTCAGCTACTGTAATAAGTTCTGAAATAACTTCAGAAGGCCAAGAAGTGTTTTATTTCTATTGGTGTGCGCATACATTTGACAAGAAATAAGGACTTAATTTAGAACATCAGTTAAACCAATAGAGTGAAAAGGTAGGGCAAATTAAGGTACAAGGTCTGAAAGCACTTAGTTCTCCTTTCCATTCTGCATGAATTTCTTAAAAGTCTGATCCAAAATTTCATTGAGTAGAATAAATGTGAAGCTGTGATTAAAGAAAGTTTCCTTACATTATACCTTTGGATGTATGTGAGCACTATGCAGCTCCGATTTCTGCTTGGTATGTGATTTTCTGTGACATATTCTCCCTTCAATATTGCTTTGTTATTAAAAGTAGTTTTAATGGAATCTTGAAATCAGCTAAATTAGCGCTTTTTTTTTTAAAGGGACCTCATTTGTAGTAGTTGTAGCTTGTACAGCTTTCATTTCTTTAGCAGTGAAATGTTTCTGATTTTCAGTTAGA
Organism: Chionis minor; assembly: GCA_013398295.1. Classification (NCBI taxonomy): domain Eukaryota; kingdom Metazoa; phylum Chordata; class Aves; order Charadriiformes; family Chionidae; genus Chionis; species Chionis minor. The sequence continues at coordinate 562,514 of VZSF01003145.1, read as the reverse complement.
AGTAGTTGCCTTAGAGGTAGCAAGAACACAAAATTCTGAAGTTGGTCATCCTCCTTCTTCCTGGCATTAGTACAAAATCAGGGCTCAACAGTAGATCATCAACTCCTTTCTTGTCCTTACCCACTGTTAGAATTATCCACTCATTTCCAGGCAGAGCCTTGTCAGAAAGATACTGAAGAAATTAATGCTCTACCTGACTCTGCTGCTTCTGTGAAAGCAATATGGAAGGGGACATTTTGAAATGTTACATATTCATTGTTTGAAGTGAAGTTGTAGCTTATTGCTGCTGATGTTAAGAGATACAATTCCAGGAAATTTCCCATCTGAATCTAGCTACAATAGATGAATTATTTTATCCACCTTTTTTTTCATTGCCATTTCTGAATCGCAGTGCCTTCATGCAGAGGTCTGCTGCATTGTCTTTTCTTAAACAGCTATTGTAAAACAATTTCATGCCTTTGTTTTGTATGTTACCATTGATTGATTTTGTATTTGATTTTAAAATATGCCTACGTAGATTTTACTCAGGCTCTGAATGTGGATCACTAGCCTTTATATACAGCCAGTCCAAACTGACTCCCCTCCATAAATCTGTGATCCAGAAGCATTTCTTTTTCAAAGATTAGTGCATCTATCAGTTTGTCCTTGGTATCATTTGTTTAATGTGTAAGTACTAGATGTGTAAGTACTAGATACTAGTAAGTATGAATGGTTGGTTCTATCATAAAATAACTTAGCCTGGAAGGAGCCTGTGCCCGTCTAATCCTTTACTTGCCCTGTCTTCATTCTAGGTTTCCTCAGAAAAGAGTCACAATTATTTGAAATCTGCTGATGAAGTTCACAGTCTCTCCAGCGTCCTGATAATGCTCTCACCGTTCTCTAAGAGTAGTAGACTATAGAATACAGTAGAGGGTTGATTTTGTGTCTTCTCTGTCAGTAATATCACTCTGTTTTATATATAGTTATGTTGCATCGGATTTACTTACCTGATTTTTTTTTTTCCTTTTGCTCACTAGGTGAAATATTATCCCAGTCTGGTCTGTAGTAATCACTTATTTACTTATTAGAGTTATCACTTTTTGCTGATGATGAAGTGTTTTTTCTTTTGAAACAAAAAAAGCTTGTTTTCTGATTCAATTATGATAGGTCTTTCTAGTTACATCTTTTTATAACGAGTTTCCATAATTTGATCTGTCAAAAATCCCTTCTTTTCTATTGTTGTGGGTTAACCTCAGTAAGCAGCTAGGCGCCGCACAGCCACTCGTTCACTCTACCCCTCCGCGCCGCAGTGGGATGGGGGGAGAATCAGGAGGGTAAAAGTCAGAAAATTCATGTGTTGAGGTAGACAGTTAATAAAGCAAAGCTATGCATGAAAGCAAAGCAAAATGAGGAGTTCATTCACTGCTTCCTGTTGGCAAGCAGACATTTAGCTATTTCCAGGAAAGCAGGGCTCCATCATGTGTAATGGTTACTTGGGAAGGCAAACACCATGACTCCAAATGTTCTCCCTTCCTCCTTCTTTCACAAGCTTTTATTGCTGAGCAAGGTGGTTCATAGTATGGAATATCCCTGTGGTCAGTTGGAGTCACCTGTCCCATCTGTGTCTCTTCCCAACTTCGTGTACACCCCCAGCCTACTCATTTGCAGGACAGTGTGAGAAACAGAAAAGGCTTTGAAGTTGTGCAAACACAGTTCAGCGACAGCTAGAACATGGGTGTGTTAGTAGCACTGTTTTGGCCCCACATACAAAACATAGCACCACGTGAGCTGCCATGAAGAAAATTAAATGTATCCCAGCAAAAACCAGTACCTTTATCTTGATAAAGCACAACTGGTCATTCTCTGTTTTGTTGTTTAATTTGTCTCCGTTTGCTTTTTCAGTCTATAATTTTTGTTCAAAACAGTGGCTAGTCTCTAATATCTTTCTTTCATGAAGAGGTTCTCTTTTGGTTTTGGGCTCTGTCATTTCTGAACTTTAGCTGTTTTCTATGAACTGATTAATATGCTTCTGTGTCACTCGGTCAGCATTAACTCTGGCTCACTGAGCTCATCTACTTCAGACATTGAAGCTGAATCTTTCTAAAGAACACGGGAGCATTGCTAAAATAAATGAGGTGAACAAGCATTTCACTATCTGCTCCCCCCTCCAAGGAAAAAGTAAATCACATGACTAAAATTAACCTTTTGGAGGAAAGAGTTTACTTCGCAAGATCTCACAACAACATGTTAATTCCTAAAATTTGTGTCTATGCTACTTATTCTGAGCATTGGACTATCTGTATTATGTAGTAAAACAAAAAGAGACCTTTCAACATTAGTAACAACAGCATTGTCTATATATTGTATCTAACCTCTAAGTATGAATCAACACTTGTGGAAGAATTTTCTTGATCATGCACTGGGAAAAAAACAGCTATCTATACTTGGCCTAGTTAGAGGCACAGACTCAATTTCTATAGTAGCTTGAAAAATTACAGGAAGTTTAGTAAAAGAGAAACCATTTTTTGTTCCAAGATCTGTGATTAATCATGTGTGTTAATACTGTTAGATATCTCAATGGTGGCAACTCTGTATCTCACAAAAATAAGTACAGCAGTTGTAGGTCTACTGAAAGTTGCTTTGACATGACCGGAAAGAGGTCAAAGGGAAGATGAACACAGAATGGAAGACTTGAGCCAGAAGTTCTGTAGAGACAAAAATGAACTTTGCTGATTTTTGGATTGTCTTTTCATATCATTAGAACCGGTATTAGGTAGTAGGAAACTTCCATATTGGAGTTTGTAAGGTTTACAATGTTTAAGCATATAGAGCTCCTAGAATAGTTTATACATATTCTGACTAAATGCTTTATTGGTAATTCTAGATTTTTGTGCACGTAATACCTTGCAGTACCAATTCTCCTTTAGAGTCCTTCAGTCTCTTATACTCAATGTTTTTGCAGAAGAGTGATTTACTAGGGAGAAAATTTATTCTGGATTCTAGTAAGATGGCATTTTGGATAATTAAGTAAGAATGATGTAATGGTTTCCTGTTAGCTTTCAGTTAGTTGTTTCTTACATCACTTTTACGCATCTTATCAGACAACTAACCAGTGTCAACATATTCTATTGCTTTTCCTGCTGTTAATGTTTCATTTCTAGTCTTTCCGCCTCTTAGTGCCATGGTCTGGAAAGCACAGCAAGAATTGAAGAAGGTAAAAAATGGCATAGCGTAAAAAGAGCAAAGGTTTCAGCGGTTGTTATCCCTGTATTTGGATCATTGCTTGGCAGAGCTCAGAGGTGTTAGTTCACTGCCTTTGCTGATTGAAACATCAAACATCCTGCTTTCCTGAAAGCAATGCTACCAACAGAAAAGTTGAGAATTCATTTGTCAACATTTATTAGCATGACTAAAATGATACCTGGTATAGTCTTAGAATTGCTGCATTGCACAGCAGAGCAGTTATCCCTGTGATAATGGGGTACTTAAGGTTGTCCTGTTCCATGAGTGCCCAGTAATGAGTAGCCTGCTGGTTAAGTACATGCCAAGACTTTCATCAAGTACTCAGGCAGGCAGGTCTCTTCATTTCAAAGTGTTTTCTCTAATAAGAACAAGAAAAAAAAAAGTGATGTATTCAAGTGTATGAATTAGGTAGCTCTGGAAGAAAGAGATGAAGATAAAAGGCAATAATTAAAAATTAGATTAAGGCTCAAAGTGAAATGTTAAGAGCCACACATTGGCACACGATCACAGGTAGCCCATGATTTCCAAAGCACATAACCTCAGATATTTAAGGCGACATAGTTAAATCTATTTTTATTAATGAATGGGTAACTTGAGGGAAACGGAACTGAACAACTTTCAAATCATCTCAGCGTAAATGGAAGTCAATAGTTTACTAGTGCATCAAGCTGCGCACTGAGTATTTGTGTTCAGTTGTTCTTTCCATTATGTCTTCTGTAGAGCCAAAAAAAAACCCCACAAAAAACTGCTGTCTCTAACCAGAGGGCTATCATAATTCAATTAAAAATGTTCTGAAATTTTCTCTGTACTCTAGACTGATGGTAGGTTAAATCAGTTAAGGACTCACTTTAAAAAAAGGCTTGTGTTAAGCACAGGTGAAAAGGGAAAATAACAAATATGGGTGTTGGAATTAGGTTTTTTGGAAGTTTTTCACAAACTTAGATTAGAAAAGAATTATGGTTATATAACATTCTCTTCTGGAGCTCTTAATTTTCAAGAGTAATGCCCTACATATGCAAGAACACATTTCGGGACCTGTATTGTCAGTTATAGTGTTTATATGATGGGGGAATTCCCACTTAGCAGGGATCAGCCTATGTGATTCTGTTCTTACTTTCTTTGAGTCCCTTTTTACCAAATAAATTAGCAAAACTTTTTTTTTGTTGGCAGTACAAATAGTTTGGACAGCTAATGTGTTTAATAAGAGCATGCAGTTTTAGCAAAGGCATTTTTATTATGAAAACTTGCAGATGACACTTCTAATTTATGAGGGTATAGTTCTAATTTCAGAGCCAGTGTAGTCATGGCTGTTGTGTCACTGGAATATATCAAATAGCATGTGGCCTTTCTTGAAAAATAGAAAGGGCATGTCCCAGATTTACTTGTATCACAAATTACAGCTGCTTGCTATCTTCTTTGCAGTATTAGTTAGCCTCTACAGGTGACTTTAATTCAACAGTTGCCTTATCAGAAGCTATATTTTATGTTTGGAGACCTTATCAAGCAAATTACTCTTTCTCAGCATCATCAGATCATTTCTACATGAAAGATTCTAAGTTCTTTGGGCAGAATTTTCAAAGCATCAGAAGAACAAAAGCAAAACCCCTCAAAATGCATGATTTGCTTGTACAGTTGTGACATCCTCAATGTATCTTTACGGAAGCAATTTCTAATCGGAACATAGATGAATATGATGCTGAGTTTTGGTTTTCTCTCATAGTCTTTGTCATAAAGTGGTTTCCACTGGCTTTTTGCTACTTTTTTGTGGGAAAAAAACCCCAACCCTACCTGCCTCCCTCTCCTGCAACCCCCCAAACCAAACCCCACAACCCCCCCCCACCCCCAATTTTGCAGGGTATGTGTCCAATTATGATGAAATTCTCTGTCAGTTCTCTGTTAAAAATCAATTGCAATTCTTAACTTAATCTAAATTTATGTACTAGAACAATATGCTTCTGATAACAAATTAGATACAAACTTCTGATATTAACTAGAATTCAAATCAATTTATGAAAACCTTCTTTCAATGCTGGATTGCTTTTAGAAGCTGACTTTGTTACAGAGTCCTTAGAAATATATAGGTTTAGGATGCAATGTGAAACCTGAATTTATGTACAGTGGGTTTCAGCTCTGAATTTGAATACCGAGCAACTGGCCGATAACATTGTTAAAAGTATTAAGTATAACCACAAACCATGAAGACCATGATTTCCTTTCAGATGGATTCTGTATTCATTACTAATTTGCATAGTCCTAATCATGTAGCCTTTTAAGCCATTTTTCACTTCTGTAACTGGCAGAGAATTTTGATTTGAAAATTGAAATATTGCATGATGATTAATAGATATAAAATACTGCACACAAGATTACAGTTATAATTAGCTCATTAAAAATCTGTAAATTACTGTCCATAAATTTTGATTTCAGTAAGTCCAGCATAGCAAACCTAAAGGGTGATTACATTATTGATACCCCCTTACTTTAGTATGGGTAATTTAGCCTCTGTTTTATAACCTTAAGAGAGAATAACTGAAGGTCTGTGCAGTACCCACTGTGTTGATATTTCACATTGTTAAATATGAAGGAAAAGAAAAGTCACCATTGCTTGGGACTCATAATACCTTATTTCCTTTTCTGCTAGAGATCTATAGCATAAGTTCAGGTATAATGCTTTATCTTCACGTAGATCTATTTCGCAGGAAAACAAAGCTCCCCTATATTCTATATATGGAAGCTTGGAGTTACATCTAACAGAAAGAGTAAGAGGACACTGATTTTAATTAAGGCATATGTATAAACAGTGATCTAGGAGACATTGACATATTATGTAGGCATTCTTGAACTTTCACGAGGGGCTTTCAAAAAATGCAAAAATCTTGGAAACATTTTTGCAAGCAGTTTTTCAGTCTAGAGATAAAAATTATCTGTGTTGCATTCTTGAGTGGTACTATCTCTCATGCAGTTTCCCCCCCACCCCGCATGAGGAAATGGGGGAAAGAAGACGTCCAGAGAAGGCGACAAAAATAAAATTCAGAATCAACAAGTAAGGGTACCTAAGGATAATGAGCTGTGTGTATACTTAGGTAATTAAATAAAGGGAGATGACTTTCAGATCACTCTCCTCACACCTTTAATAACTATATCAAATAATGGCAAAAGATCATCAAAAAACTTCTTGCAAAACAAAGGAGGACAATCAACAGCATTTATTTCCTAAGAAAAACAAATTTTTCCATCAGAAAGTACCTCTTTTTTGTCTTTCAAAAAGGTGAGCATCATTGGGGGAAACAAAAAGCTAGAACTGCAGCACTTTGCTTTTGTAAATTAATTTCTGTGTGTCCTGTGTCGAGATCTGTTCCCATAAAACATGCATAGGCCTAGTCAGATTCTGAGTGTGCAGTCTTGATATAAATAAATACAAAACATGCATTTGAAAATAGGCATGTACACCTAGGCAGAAATTTACCCGTCTAGAATGTGTACAGCAGGATTGATGGTAAAAAAAGCCAAACCACTGATGTTTTCAGTATAATGATAAATATCTAAGTATGACATAATATATTGTTCAGTGTGCAGTGGCTGAATTGAAGCATACTTCTTAATTTTGTGTGTGGATATTTTTGTGGAAGGATAAACCTTCTCTGCAACAAAGACACAAAGTGTGTGTGTGGTGCTGTGAATTCTGCTTTTCCCTTTTCCTACACACAACAGGGAGAAAAATCAAGCTTATTTACTGCTTTATTTGTAAGGTCTTTTGAACGAAGCATGCGGGTGCACTAGTCCCTGTCCAAATGAGACGAAATGAAAATTGTAGGATTGTGACTCTGTCATTGGAGTTTGTGATGTAGGACAACAGTCCACAGTCTGTAAACTTGCACAATTTTCATTCAGATGCACGATAATCATATTAAGTGTTTTCATGATGAGAAAATACCTGGATTCAACATACGTATTCTGGGTTTCCACTTTTCAATGTTACACAGAAATTCAGCAGAAACCATTAAGTAGGCTATTCACCTATAATGCTAATTTAAAAGTTTAGTTAAGCATTGCTGTAGTTTTAAACACCTGAGTTATTAAAACTTGAATGGGAGGAAAGGTGATGAACATCTGTGTCTGCTGGCTATGCCATGTGGTTTAACTTTCTCTAGAATATTCCACTTCAGTGCAGAAATTACACAGTCTGCTTTGCATGATGATGAGGATTCTTCTGCCACACATACAGCCTGTGAGCATGGGAATGGCATGAGCTGCTTGTTTTCTTTTTGATAGGCTAAAGTTTACCATGATAAACTAACACGATGAAGCAAAGTAGGGTGTTCAGCTCCTACTAAGTCCTTGTATTTTTTTGTTTGCTTGTTTGTTTCCTGTGTGTGGAGTTACACTGTTCAGGAAAAATGCATAAGTACCAAGCCAGAATATTTTTATTTTTATTGGTTTGAGAGTTGGTAAAATATGGCTGTTATTCTGCACACGGCTATTATTTTTCTTTAGTATTTTTCTTTTCCACAGAAAAATTAATACGGTTCCCGATTGCTCTAATGTCGTTCTCTGTATAAAAGTAGTATTTTAAAATGTTTTAAAGACAATTTCCATGCAATAGCAGAACTTAAAAGAGTATTATGGAAACAGTGCTAAACCCTGCCGAGCAATTTCTCCTTGACATAGACAGAAATACTCCATTTCTCACTGATAATTTTAGACATAGCACATGCAAGTGCTAGCTTTTCAGTCTGTTATTGGAATTTCCCATTGAAAGATTTCTGTAACAAAATGTTTACTTCTAGTGCAATTGTATTAATCTAAACTATATTCAGATAAATCAAAAGATCATCTTGTGTGTCAAAAGGAGGACATACTTAACCAACTGAAGTACTACATTTTAGTGATTGATAGTGTGATTTTTTTTGAGAATAGCTTTGTATGACTTCTGTCTGACCTATCTTTTAATTTTATCCTGGGGGAAGATGATATTGTGGGAGATACAAGCATAAGTAGGTGTTAAAAGATGATTTTAGTAATTTTGGCCTAAAACTAACAGAGAAGCATTTAAATTTATTCACTCACCTGCTGTGTTTCTGGTCACTTGTCATCATCATTGCATTTTAAGCTGAAATGGAAATTAGAGTCAAATCAGAACAAAGTATGGTATGGTATGAAATTATATTGTATTTGGTTCTTAACGGTTTCTACGATTTTCTCTGTTTCCATTAGATTAAAATTGCAGATAATGGAAGCAATTTTTATAAAGTTAGTTTTAAAGTTAAGATAATGCAAATGCCTTGAAAACTAGCAGTGCAATGTAACTTTCTATTATCAGTAATCACTGGGCCTCTCAGCAGGATTGAGATAAAATACGCCAGGTGCTGCTCTGGCATACATGTATATATTTCATCAAAATAAAATTATAAAAGTAAGGATACTCTTTTCTTGCTGTCAGGTCCTTGTGGGTCCTTACACAATGCAGACTCCCCATCAACTTCAAGAAGGTTAATCTCTTTTTGTTATTCTGAATTTCCAGCATTGTAAAAAAATGTCTGTAAAATAGCAGAATACAGTAATATCATTAAGTAAATTGAAAAATGCTGTTTCATAATAAAGTGCCTATTGATGTAACCTTCCTCATATTAATAATTTTTAACATATTGTTATAGAATTCTTGTTCAAAATGGTCTACTTAAACAGGATATCAGTATGTCTGTTATAATTGGTACTGCATCTGTCTCATTTATACATTGACAGTAATGCATTTATGGGAAACTAGTATGTTCTGTCTCCATGCTGCATGACAGAAGCCATATAAACACCCATTACCTGTTTGTAGTTTATATGGAAACACAGTGCCTCTTTTTCCTTAGAACAGTGAATAATGTTGCTTCTACAAATCATTCAAAAAGAACTAGAAATGGAGTCTAAATTTCATGAATGTTGTATTTTAATCTGCCACTGATTCTCTGCAAATGGAGCACCCTGACTAATGCAGATGATGCACAGGTACTATATGAGGGTTTTGGCAGGCTTTTTCCTCTTCTTGAGGAATTTGATCTATAAACAAGTTCCCTATTTGGGGGAAGCTGTAACAGGTAGTTAATATCATCCTTCTGTTTTTCATAAGCTCTGGATAAATTTGGCCTATGTAATAGCTTGTCTTGAAAAGCAGAGTACTGTATTTTTCAGTAATGTGTTAACTGCCAATCTTTTAAAAATCATCTGACAGTTCATAAATATATATGTGTTAGATGCTAGTTTATGTAGATAGTGTATCTTCATTATTGTATAAGGGTTGACCCTGAAATAATTTAAATGTACTTGATTTATATAGGAGTTTCTCATTGGATTAGGATCACTAGTTTTGCTTTCTACCATCATGGCCCATGGCTGCCCTAATGTCATTGTTTGGATTTGGAGCGTGACTTTTGTTGGAAGCAAATCTCATAGCTGTCTCCAGTTGCTCTTCTTTGCTTCAGCCCAGCTGTGCACAGCAGTTTGAGGACAGATGACCTGATTGAGGCTGAAGTGAGTTACATCCCAATCTGGACAATCAGACTCTTGGGATAGTTTAAGACCAAGAGTGAACTGTAGTTCCCTGTGTTACAGGAGGTGTGGATTATTTTGCTTCACAGATTCACTGCATTACTTGTTAAAATAGTATAGGCAGTGTACAACTCAAACCTGATGATACTGAAGTCAGACAAAGCTTATTAATGCCCATGACCCTGGTGATCTCAGGAGATTAATTTTCATAGCACCATTTAATTTGGAAGATAAACTTATCAAGATCAGGTCTACCAATTATCATTGTGTTTTGGTCACATGAACATACCCAGTGTAACTGCTTTGTTGCAGTTCAGTGCTTCTGCCTCCAAAGAATTTACTAAGTAATTTTTAACTAACTAATTTTTAAGATTACCTGTGATTTTTTTAATTTTTATTTTTTTATTTTTTTGCTAAAGTCTTTGAGTGCCATGTTTAGTTGCTTGGTTTTTTTTCCTTTGTTTTAAGCTGTAGCATGATAAATTTGGTAGTTCTGATGCCAATAGAAGCCTTTTATAACATGTTACTCCAGCATGACTTTTATTTGCCATCTCCCTTATCATGCAACGGCACCTAATTTTAGTCCTTAATAGTTAAAAGTTAAAAGCACTTGTAGTAAGGGAGCAGGAATGGAGCAGGAAGTGGTAACACTTCCTCTCATAGAGGCTGTTTTGTTTTCTCCAGGTTAAAACAACTGGGCTTTGCCCACCTTCAACTGAGAGTCATGATTCATCTATGAACAGCAAAGATCGTCCTACACAGAAACTCATAAATATATAGAGAAACCTATTTAAGACTACATGATTCAGCACTCTTAAGTGAGAAACAGGTATGGACGATAGTAAGACTGTGGAAGTGAATGAATACTGTGCTCATTATAGAGGACGTAACAAAATCTGTAAATTCAATAAAACTTTCTAGGAATTCCACTGTGTGCTTGGCCCATAATGTAGATCATAGATTTTAAACTCTTTCTCATGTGGGTAAACTGACCTGGCTAATCATGCAAGTAGCTAATGACCGATAAAAATGGAAAATAGTACTAGTAAAACCTAAAAGCTATTTAATTTATATGCTCTTATAATTCAACAGCTGTGGTATTTTCTCTTTTAAAAAATGCTATTGATAGCTTGCCAACAAACTGAAGAATTATGATAATTCTTAATTAGCTGTCAAATTGCTGTAGATATATTACTTAACAAAGGATACAAATGCGTCTAACTTAATACACTTAAGTTACTTAAGTTACTTAATAGACTTAAGTGTTATTAGGGAAAGATTCAGTGGAATTCAATGATGCGTCGCTTTGCTGTTTTATTTAAGGGTTCCTAATGTACCTGCAGAAATAAGATCACAGAACAAGGTACATTTTACCTCTTGCATCAGATTGAGAAAGTTGCAAACTTAAATGAAACCCATTTGCTTTATTTCCTCCTTGCCTTAAGACTGACAGCTATATAATGAAAGGAAAGAAATGTGGGAAAAAAAATTTAAAAAATAATCAAATTTATAGTTTATTCTGTGGACACTCATTAATATGAAAATGAAAGACTGCTTTTTAATTAGTGTATTCTGATGTATAGAAAACTTATTTTCTCTTGCCAGTCCACAAAGGACAACTGGCTAATTATTAAATCTCTTAGAATGCTTTCATAATTAACCTGTCATGGTGAGGACTAGCATTGTGGAGCTGTATTTCAAGACAGGTCCATGGCTTAATATCTCATTATAGTGTGTGTTTACAAAAGCAATTTACAGAAATATTAAACTGGTGAAATTGCATTTAAATATGGGTCTGTTTAAAATTATGATTTCTAAAATATGATATTCAATCAAATTTTTAAAAGAAGGCACTGAGATAAGCGCCAGATAAATTAGTCATTAAGATTATATTTTATACCTCACTGACCACTTGATATGTTTTTAATTAGGCATTGGCTGTGTATTTGGTAAGAAAGTAACTGAAATAAACAATGCAAAAGTCATTTATGCTACTTTACATGTTTTGGATGGCAGTGCACGCAGCCAGAGATTCCTTCCTAATTGAAATAGGGTTCGACTATATGAGGAGATTGGGGCAGTGCCGAGAAACTGGGTCCTTGGAGATTTAAGCAGTGCATGAAACAATTAGGTTTTAATTATTTCTTATAATAGTAGTAGAGCTGTGTAATACAGCAATTAAAAGGGAAGCCGTTCTTCCCTTTATCTTTTCTCTTGCATTAACTTTTCATGGAAGTGGGAAATTATGATTCCAATCAAGCCTAAAAACATTGATTTTCATTGGATTCTCCTTTTTATGTTATTGTTTATCCTTTTTTTTTAAATTTGGAGCACTGGGGGTTTTTTTATAGTCCTGAAGCATTTTTCTGCAAGACTTGTCTATATCCTTTTTTTAAAATCCCATTAAAGCAAACTGCTGCCAATAAAAATGTCAACTTGGAGTACAAACAAGACCCTAAAATAATGTATTACAATAATTAATGTTGTAAAATTATGAAGCTGTCATATATCTTGGAGTTGTTTTGAAATAATTTTGATGCAAATTTAGATAAAAGTTGAAATAAGCATTATCTGCTGAGGAGATAAAGTGGCCAGATGGACCTTCTAGTTTTACAGTAGGGTCACAACGTAGGGATGGAACAGTTTGACTACAAGATTGAGAGATGAATAATGTTGGAAAAATATGAAGTTACAATTACACATAACAGCTTCTTAGAATGGTTTATTGCCTTGAGCTACAGCTGCTGAACTTCAGATTTGCTTTTTGTAAGTTATATAAGAGCATAATTGAAATTATGAAATGTTTATGAGTGAATCAGTTTGGCTAGGAGAAAAATTAAGAGATGCGGTCCCATCTTGTGTTTTTTCCCTCTGATTCTCTTTTTCTTTTCCTCGTAACTCACTACAAGTAATCTGCATGGTAAAAATATAATGCACTGAAACTGCATTAAACTATGACTTCTTTCTTTGGATTTACACTGAACTACAGGAGCTTTTTCCCCAGATTATTCACATGTTTGCTTAGACATATTTGTATGGATTTACTGATGTTTTGCATTTCCCTTACTCATTACTATCTTCTAACTGTTTCTGAAAATTGATGGAATTGAAAAGGCACATATCAAATCTAAATACAAAATTCAATTAATGGGTGTGGCGAGGGTGGATGGGAGAGGCCATAGAGGACTGAAATCATGTCTTTTAGATCAGCACAAGGTTCAGTTTTTCCTGATTAAAATCTTGCATGGAGAAATATTTAGGTTAGACTTACAATTAATGTTGGAAGAGTGGTATAAATTACTTGAGGAAGACTGAAGCAGTAGGCTTGGATTATCTTTACACCTTCACTGGTGAAATGAAGAATTACACAGGAACTGTGGTGGCTTAATATTAGAACTGAATGCAAATAATTAAAAAAATCTGTCAAAGTTTACCATTCAGTTCCAGGCTGCTTCTTAAAAGCATTATTTATAGATCAAAGATTAAGGTACTTTTTACCAACAGTAACCTGTATTTTTTTTATTTTTGTGCATTGTAAATAATTGACTCTTCATTAGTACTTTTGGACTGTTCTAGGAATATCATCTGACAACTAATATATCTGGTAATTAGAAATCTGGGAAAAGTCATAGTTTGCCTTATTGAAAAAAGAATCCAGAATAATTATAAAAAGAATAATCTGTACAGTAGGAAAGCCATGAGAAGTAAGATTAAATCTGAATTGTCCTTTACCATTTTGCACTTTTTATTCCCAAATGAATATGCAGGAAAATAAAAATACTTCAAGTACATTGAAGTAAACAGTAGAAATTGAATCATAGAATGGTTTGGGTTGGAAGGGACCTTCAAACATCGTCTAGTCCAATGCCCCTGCCATGGACAGGGACATATTTCACTAGATTAGGTTGCTCAAAGCCCCATTCAACCTGACCTTGAACATTTCTCAGGATGGTGCATCCACAACTTCTCTGGCCAACCTGTTCCAGTGTCTCATCATTGTAAAGAATTTCATCCATGTGTCCATTCTAAATCTACCCTCTTTCAGTTTAAAATAGTTGTGTCTTGTCCTATGACTACAGGCCCTAGTAAAAAGTCTCTGTCTTTCTTAGAAGCCTTCTTTATATATATGAAAGGCTGAAGTAAAGTCTCCCTGGAGCCTTCACTTTTCTTGGCTGAACAACCCCAGCTCTCTCAGTCTGTCCTCATAGCAGCAGACCTGCTCCAACAGGTCCACGTCCTTCTAATGTTTGAAGCTCAAGAGCTGGACTCAGTACTGCAGGTGGGATCTCATGAGAGCAGAGCAGAGGGGCAGAATCACCTCCCTCTCCCTGCTGGCCAGGCTTCTTTTGAGGCAGCCCAGGATGCAGTTGGCCTTCTGGTCTGAGAGCGCACATTGCTGGCTCATGTCCCGCTTTTCATCCACGAGTGCCCCCAAGTCCTTCTCCACAGGGCTGCTCTCATTGCCTTCATCCCCCAGACTGTACTGATGCCTTGCACTTGGTTTTGTTGAACGTCATGAAGTTAAACTGAGAAACTATATTCCAGCATTGTTGGTCTGGTTGTTTTTTTTTATGATGTGAATACAATTTGCAGTAACTTTCAGGAATCTGTACAAAAAGGAGGACATGTTTATGATTAAAAGGATAAAGTCCAGTTGACATTTTGAAATAAATACCTTCTGAAATCTTGTTTGAAGAGAACAGAGTATGTCACATTGGACCAATTGTGACACTGTTGGTAATTTTGCCTTCGTAGAAATTAATTCAGGAGCAATGCACAGAATTAGAATCCTCCTGTTTTCTGGAACAAGATTTCTGACTTTTTAGCAGTTTAGTTGATTTTTTAAGTTGTTTTGGTTTTTGGTTTTTGTTGTGTTTTTTTTTTTAGTGCTGGATATATGCGATATATATTTGTCCCTGCACATTGACCGGGTGAGATGGTCCCTGTCCCAAAGAACTTATATCCTTAAAGTCTGCTAGACAGTTAAATCTGATTTGGTATATAACCAGAGACAATTCCTTGTTTATCTACTGTCTCATATAGTGTATATGATGTCTAATCAACCTAAATACTTTCACATGGAGATGGCACCTAATGAAAGGTTGAAGCAGAATGGGAAAATTTAGTTTGCCACTTTTTTTTAATTCTGCTATGTAGAAGAAGCATTTAGATATGTACAGAATAAAAGAATCTTGCTTCAGTGTTTTAGATCACAGAGCTGGTTAACAGTAGAAGTCTTAAAAAAAAGTTTCTTTTTTTATGCTCCAGATGTTTAAAGAAAATCTCAAACATGGCAGAAGTACGATATACAGTAAAAAAGTTGTTCAGTGTGGAAAGGAAATTATCTGCTTGGTTTGTTGAGGGAACTTCATTAATATCACAGTGACTACAAAGGTCTGTAATAGGGAACTTCAGAGCTGAGTTCAGAGCATAATTCCAGCCCTTACTAAACCCCGTTTTTTTTCCTAAAAATAGATTTTTTTTAAAAAAAGGAAGCTCCAAGCATAACTTATCATGCACATACAGAAGTTCAAGCCTTCAACTTCCCTTATCCTAACCAGTCTATTTCATTTTACAGTGAATGATACCCAGGTACTTCATTTTACAACATAGCTTGTGATGGGTTTTATTGCATCTCTTTAGTATTTCTACCTTCCGATACATCTTACTAAAGATTACGAGCAATATATTAAAGGCTCAAGATTTCTCATGACCCACAATATAAAACTAACAGTGTTTGATCTTACCCTGGATTTCTGTTGCACTGTTTCAGAATATTTTTTTTATTTTACCTTTTAAATTTTGGCTAGTTATATTGCATGCCATGGAATGCTAAAGGAAAAGTTTTAAAAACATTTTTGATTTTTATTTGCTGTGACTCTTACTTGTCCCTGTGTAAAGAAGTTGAAGGCAGGCAGAGAATTTTTATGTGTCTGAAAGCACAACTTTGAAGCATTGATGGCATCACAAAATATGCAAGCCATTCATAAAATCTTGCAGACTTTTTAGCCTTTCATGATATTTCTTCTTTTCCCCCCTAAAGGTGTAACATTTGAAGTATTGATCCAAATTCTGAGCTGAGAAGAATATCGTCGTTTCATTGTTCTTGCAAGACCAAGTAGATGCCAAGATTAATATGTACTGGTTTGCCATCTCTGTGAACACTGAGAGTTAAGAAGAGTCTTGTTCTTTTGTGATTAAATTCCCTGTTGAACTGAGTGGAAATATCATGAAAGTATGCTGTTGAAAATAACAACAATGTAGTACAAATAGGTATACATTTGAAGAAAAATATATTACAGCTTATTCTAACAGCAATCAACTCCCATCACAGAAAGCATTAAAGAAACCATTGTGCTCCAGAGAAAAAAAGTTTGTTGTCTTTAAACATTGCTTTAATAAATAAATGTTACAAGCATTACTATATTTATCAATGTACTTTTTATATGGGATTTTCTTGTGGGATCTGCTGTTGGTACGTGTCTTTGATTTTTAATGATTTTCACAGTATTGACATACACGAGCAACTCGTGAAGCTGTCACACTCATAGTGTTGCATGATACAAAAATCCATATCTGAAGATGCATACTATGCTTCGCAAGAATCTTTGACATCCTGTTCTGTGTTAATCTATTGGAATATTAATGCCTAATTTTTACCAGTTTGTGAATGGTTTATGAATTTTTAAGAAATCATTTAAGGAAATTAGGGAAAACAAATGTGGACGTTCTGAGCTCTAAATGTAATGCTGGCATCATCTTCCTTTTGAGGTACTCAAGGGTCCCCTCTCCCCTTAGATCTGAAGGGATTCACCTGAGTGAGGTACTCCACAGGGACATAAAGAAGTGACTGGATCTCTGCATAATTTAGTCTCTGAGTAATATTAAGGAGACAGAAACAAACTTGTGGTTGCAAGCAAGAGTCTTTTCATGGCTGGGGTTCATCTTAAGGAGTTTTCAAAAGAATTATGAGCCCTTTCCCTGCATTTATGACCAGTATGAGTAACTCTAGAGATTAAAATTATAATGTAGTCAATCTCACACCATTAATTTCAGTATCAATGAGTTTTATTTCTTCAGTTTCCTACACTGCTTACTAGTAGAAAAGATGAGGACTTTTTTCCCCCCAACCCTTGCTGATTTCAAAGATGTGATATCAATTGAATGTCACAATAAGTAAAATTATCCTGAGTGTGAACTCGTGAGAAGTGGGGCTTTTATTGTAATTTTGATGAAGATGTTTGAATAGGGTAGTGTGAGTTCTTAGACAGTGTTGTACTTAATATGGTCTGTTCAACAAAGAGGTGAGGTAGTCAGAATCTGTCACAGTTTTATGTGTGAAAATGCAGTTGATTAGAGAGGCAGGAGAAAGAGAAAGAAGCACAACTGATTAATGTTCTATTTTCTCTTGCTTTGTGTCCTCTGCTCCCAGTATCCAAATCTTAAAAAAAAAAAAAAAAATAATAGTTTTGAGTGTTTCAGGTTTTATCTGGTTAGTCTTAATTCCTATAAGGCCAGAGTGAAACATATTTTTTCTTTTTACTTTTCACTCTCTTTTTCCTTCAGAATATTTTACTGGATTCTCTGGAGTTAAGAATTTTAAGGGTTTCAGCACACTTTCAACCTCAACCCCTATTTACCTTTCTCCTCCCTTTTTGATCAGCTTTTTTTAGTTGTAGATTTAGTACTGGACATAGTGAGATACTGCTTGAATACCGTGTAGGCTGAATTTGCTGCTGCTTCCTATGGAGAGAGAAAAGCTGTGTTAAGCCAGTAGCAGTTATTAGCCTGGATGGTGGGGTGTAGGATGATTTTGAAAGTGATTTGAGAGACAACATTTGAGGAGAATCACCAAGATTTAACCAGTTCCTCTTTGCCTGCAGCTATGCTGGCAAACTCTTAACTTAAACTCTGTAATTTAGTATCTTGTGTTGAATTAATAGGTTTTAGTCTATTTGCAGAGACTGTGGACCAGAAATCTCTGAGGAGGAGGAGGAGATAACATGAGAAGGATGTATTGGTAACATTCCTTTGGAAGCAGGTACAGGGCAATAGGAGTGTTGGGTAACCAGACATAAGAGTCAGTTGTGAACATACAAGAGAGCTGTAAACAAGCTGCCCACCAGTAGTAAAGAAAGAATGGTAACTCAAAGCAGCTGAGTACAGGCTTCCTCTGGAAGCAGGTTCTCTCATCTGCCCCACTTTGACATAAATACTAGACATGCTGCCGTACAAATGAGTGAGGACAGTGTATTGCTTGGGCTCTATTCTCATTCTGCTTCTGCTTTGTGCTTTGATTAAAACCATGATTCATGGTATGAGAAGGTATACTTTCAAAATCTGTAGATGACAAGAAGCTGGGAAATACTGCAGGTATGCCAGATTTCTAGTGCTGCAGGCACTAGATTTCCAGCTGTTCTTAAAGAAAAGAAATGGATTGAAAGAAATGCAGGGCAGTTCGACAGATATGATTACAGGGTGCTGCATTTAGTCATGAATAGCCAACTATATAAACACAAATAAAAGGTAGTTCTTTAGGAAAGAGCAATAGTGAATCAAAAGCTTGAACAAGATTAATGAATGAAATACCTTCTTTGATATATGAGCAGAAGAATAACCAGCTAGTTATATAAATAGTCCTGCTTTCCTCGACATACGTAATGTTTTTGGGTGGGGTATGATATGCTGGTTTTGGGAAATACATGTTAAGGAACAAAGGTTTAAGGAAGCACTGTTACAGTTTGCCAAGGGAGGTCATAGTATTCTTGACAGTGGGTGTGAGCATAGCTGATCCTGCTTTAAGGAAGGAGAATGGGAAACATCACCTTGGAAGGTCTTTTCCAGTCCTAAAATTTTCAATTGCCAATAGTGTCATGCTTAGAAACACGTTTTCTGTAAACGCAGAACCCATTCTCATTAGGTCCTTTCCCACAGTTCGCTTTTCCTTCCTGCATCTTTTCATAACGTTAAAAAAGTCCTGTTTTCCTAATGTTATGCTTGTGCTAAAGTTCTTTTAAAAACTCCATTCCCAGTGGAGGTGGTAAGTGGGTGCATGACTGAGACGGTTTTGCAAGTTCCACGCATAATGTGGTAAAAGTTCATAAAGGAAGATGAAAGTAACACTTCATAATACTGAAGGTCTTTTCTTTAACTGTAGTATTAATTATATTGGGAGGTCTTTTGTTTAACTATAGTATTAATGGTCTTACCCTCCTTTTATAGGGCATATTGTGATGCATAGAACAATGTGACACAGTTAGGAAGAATGAGATTAGGAGCCTTCCAGATGGTGTAGGATCTGCTTTGCGCTATGGGGATGTAATTATGTTCTCTTCTGTTGTGGAGAAAAAACCAAAGGCAAAATGATATTTCTATTTTTTTAAGAGGAAGGTTCATCATTTAAAAAGTCTGCTGGCTCTCAGAAATGAAGAGTAAGAGTATTTGGAATTCAGATTGCTTTTCAGGGTAGTCATGGTGTTTGAGGGCCTTGATCCAAGGATGAAAGACTAGAGTAAGATAATGCCTCCACACTTTCTGTCATGCTACCTTTTTTGTTTGGAAACACCTGTGTGCACACACTCAAAAACATACACTGTTGTGTTCTTTCAAATCTTTGCCTAAAACTCTGCTTTTCTGTGACACAAGACTGTGGGCAAAGTTAATCTGGCTCGAGCCAAAGTTGAGGTTATCTTGACTACCAGTGTTTTCCATTGCAGTTTTCAGAATCTGTCCTTGTGAGTTGTCTTAACCTTTGTGTACTGCTATAGTCAGGGACATATTTCTCGCTTTTGGTAAGGACCTAGCACAGGACTTCTTCATGACTAAGTAGTGGTTCAAAGCTGTAAATATTGTAATCTGTTACCTTTTCCTGGAGAAACGTGTATCCAGAGAGTAAGGGAAAGATATTTTTCAATATCTTTAGGAATCTCTTTAGACTCCTATTTTATTGTCATCACTGATTGTTAGCATTGGTCTCTTCCCAGCCCCTTTCATATCTGGATTTATAGTTCAAGTCTCAGCGTTGTATGAAGTCTCAGCTTTCATGATAGTACTGCTTTAATCACACACGGGTTCACGCTACTTTACCTCATGGATTGTTATTTAGTTTATCCTAATATTTTTGTTTCTAACCTTTTCTCCCTCTGGGCCAGTGTATTTTGAGTTGCTGCCTCTTCTGTTGCTGCCTCTTTCTCTCTTGCCTCTACTGTAATTGAGAAAATAATTGCCTAGAGGCTTTCTGTACAATGCTGTTGTACTAGAAAGCTCTTTGTTTTCATTTATTTTGAAAAGTTCTTTATTTTTAAATAAGTTGCTGATTCACTTCAATTGTTGGAGCCTGTTCAATTCAGGCTCAAAACAGTTACAAAAGGAAATCTATAAATAGGATGTAACTGTCATAAACCAATGGGCTAGCAGAAAAGTGTTATACTGTATGTGGTTTGGCAAAATGAGTTTCTCTTGGGAATTAGATCTACTTTTATTTAGACATCAAGAATACCTCATTATTGTATTACATTTTTATAATCAAGCTGAAAGAGTTGCCTGTTGGCAGTTTAATTACCAGATTTACCTAAATATAGATAGTCTGTTTGNAAAAAAAAAAAAAAAAGACAGTCTTTGCTGAGAAATGAAGGCAGCTTTTTACAAGACATTTATTCATTGACTGGACAACTTCATATCTAAAACCAGTTTTGACCTCCTCTGTGAATGCTGGACTCAAATTCTGGACTGTCACTTTGAAAGTCTGTTGTGCATTGTCCTGCACAACTCTGAGTAGTTCATGCTTTGTAAAAGAACTTAATAGTCAGAAAAGGTTTTCTAGTCTGCAATCTGCTTTTTGAAATATCTACATCCAGTTCCCATTCTTAGTGATTAGTAGAAATCAAACTTTGAATTTCACCTATGTAAATTTGTGCTGCTTCTATGTTATGTGTGCTACGATTCAGCAATTCAGCACAAATAGAGCTTTGTCATAAGAAAACTCATTAGGAAGATCTGTTCTCCAAAGCAATGTATTTTGTGGTTCCAATTCTTTAGATTTGCATGGAAGCACTTTGTATAACTTTAATTTCCAGGTAAGGTAAAAAATCTGCCTGTTCCCCCCTGAAGTTGATAGGAATCAACCAGATACCCTATGAGATATACTGAGAGCATGCTAATGTGCAGCCAACGACATGCTGATATTAATTCAGAAGGCTATGGATCAAAAGCCAAAAATGCTATAGATGCTTGAGCCTTCTGCTAGCTGATGAAGAGATACTAAAAAAAAATCTAATTTTTTTTTTTAAATTTAAAACCTAGAAATAGCCAGAAATATGATAACTGAAAGCATAGACTAACATCTTTAAAGAAAGATTAAAAAATATGGCAAAGGGCACCTAAGCAGGATATGTTCTCCTCTGCCACCTGTAACTCAGTCATTCTTGGGAGGCATTTAATCTCCAGCAATGGAAACAGCAGAACTTCCTTAAGGAGTCTACTCCAGTACCTGTTTGTACTGTGAGAAGTTTATTACCTTGACCACATATCACCATTGCTGTAAAGTAAGAGTTACTATTTTCTGTCTTGCTTGTAGAAGTAACACAAAACAGGTTTTTCCTTTACTTTTATATCTGCTGTTTACTTGTTGGAGGATTATTATCATGCAGCAATCATGGATATTATTTTCTCTGGACTTAACCACCTCTGTTGATTTTCATCAATGGTGGTTCATTTTCATACTTCTGTCCTCCTTGGTCCACATCTTTCTCCAGTAGTCATTGTATCTGGAGGGAGGTTTAATAATATTGGAGCTAAGGGTGTGTTTAAAAGCCATGTTCCTGTTCTTTCTTTATTTTTTTTTAAAGGTTTCAGTTTTTGAAATTAAGGGCACAAAACCAGAAAACTATACTTGGATAACTTCCTCTCACTTAAAAATTGAAACTGCAGCTGAAGATTTAAGATAATGTAAATCAGCACCTGAACAGTTTAGGTGTTCTAATCTAATCCTAAAAGTCTCAATTATTCAAAGCAGCAGAGGAATCTGGCAGAAAATACTTGAACTCATTTATAAGGACTTTGAAAGATTTATATTTAATAACCATTATTTCCCTCTGAAAATGTGGATGAGAACTTCTCAAGATTGGCACATCAAATTTGCTGGAACTCTGAAAGGAAATGGCTTGTTAAGACGTTTTCAATGAATATTGAAATTGCTAAGCATAACGGGGCAAATAGTTTCACTTTATGTATTAGAAGTGCACTAAGCATACTGGTAGAAAGGCATAATGAATTGCAAGTTAGAATTGTAAAATGGTGTTGGTGGTTGTTCGATAGAGACAATGTTGTCTCTTAAAGGCATCAGAGGTCGCAGTGCAGTTCCCATGTGGACTTCAATGAGTGCAGCTTTCATGGGAATAGTGTTAAGTGTAAATGTTGAATTCCAGCTGTCCTCCTCATTGTATTCAGGGGTAGATTCTCACCATCTGGAAGATGGGCAGTTTCCCATCTCACCATGGGAAACTGCATCAAAAAATAGCTTCCTTTTTGTTTCTTGTGATTATTTGCCCTCCTGCTGCAGTGATAACATGAGATGTAACATGTAATCATCAGGAAAAAGCAGGTAGTTTCATGAGAAACACTTAGGGCTCCTCAATCAGTCTGTAATGGTATCTAAGAGAGAAAAAGTTGTTCCCTGTATGACTGAATTTCTGCCACCTACTGGGAGAAGGAAATTTAGTTTTAGTGAAAAGTGATATCCTGGTAGACCTGGATATGGAAGTCCTTTACTTGTTTGCAGAATAAACAGTATAGCGTGCCTTCAGTGAGATCTTGAAGCAATATCACAGCAAAACTAAAAAATTTCAGTCATCATCTGTGGCAATTCTGTCGCCAGAATTTTTTCTTTTTGGAGTGCAGGCTGGCGACACTGTTGATTTTCCATCAGTATAGTTCAAAGTCTTTTCTTTTACCTTTTTTAACCCTTATAATTATTTCATTCTCGTGTCACTTTTTTACTTTATTTTTTAGAAACACATGAACTTTGAAGGCCTCTTTATAACTGCTATGTTAGTTTGTCTTCTGTCTTAATTTGAACAGGCCCATATTTTAATTAAATTCAGTCTTTTAACATCCATTTTTTTTAGCACTTTTCCTTTTTTTCTTCCATTTTTTTGGTGTACATTGTAATCCATTAAGATTTCTTCAAATTTTCAGACTGGGTAGGGTTATATATTTTAATGTGGAAACAGGTATTTTAGTCAGAAAGTGATGACTATGTGGCATGTTCGCTGCACTTAAAAGGCAACTAATTACTTCCATATAGCACAGCTGACCACACTGTCTGCTCTAAGAAGCAGTCACGTATCAACAACTTGCTTCTGCAGTCTACATCAGAATGCATTAATACAATAATAATAACTGCATTGAATAACTGGAACTGGCTATGATACTACTATCAAATAGTTAAATGCAATCATCACTTTTAGGAGTCTCTTAACCACACTTACAGGCCTTTATACTGAGTGTCCATCCCAGATACCTTGGGAACCATCTAAATTCAGTTGTGCACTCCCCCCTTGTCTTAGAGAAGCCAGAGAGCCTTTTCTTCTAGCCACTGAAACGCATTTTGTCCTGCTCTGACCCTCCTGGTACTGGTTCTCCAGGTCCGCATGGACCTGCCAATGTGCAGGTGTGTTCTCTTGTCCTGTGGATAAAATCCTGGGAGTAAGACCACTTGTCAAAATGTCCCACAGAGTTGAAGAATACCTTGTTATTATCTGGGTAGCTTGGGACCGGACTTC
Organism: Chionis minor; assembly: GCA_013398295.1. Lineage (NCBI taxonomy): Eukaryota > Metazoa > Chordata > Aves > Charadriiformes > Chionidae > Chionis > Chionis minor. Next base: position 538,977 of record VZSF01003145.1, on the reverse strand, counting down.
ATTTCAGCCAATGTGATTAAATTTTGGGGTTTATTGAGAGCCTTTGAAATAGGCAGTGTATCGAGAAATATTTCTGAAAAGTTTAACTGAACAACCAAAAGAAAAGCCACATTTGTCATGTTTAACATTGCATTTGAACTGGAAAATCTCTTCTGTTTATTCAGCTGTAATACTGTTGTTACTGAGAGTCTTGCCTTTCTGTACTTGCATGCTCCAGGGTGTCAGAGGTTACCTATTCTCAGTGGGCCGTTTTTGGCTTTTATCTCCCGTATTACTTTGAGGCCTACTAAATGTTCTGGGTAGTAGCTGTTCCTCTGAAGCAAATGTATCTTTCTGATCTTGGAGACAGTCTGGCCATTCAACATAATAAGCATTATAGCACTTTCTTGTAAGTGCAGAATTCCCTTTGTCTGACTGAGTCTCATTTCCCGTGTTCACTCATTTATTACTTTTCCAGCAAGGAGTACAACACTCCTCCTGCATCTCAGTGATTGTGAATGTGGCTAGAAGACATACCTCACCAATTTACGGGGCAGCTGCACCCAAAAGCTTACCTTTTGGCTGTCACAGTGAGCCGATTCAGGGCAGTGAATTAGAAGAAGGTGGACCCTGCTCTGTCTATAAGTGAAGATGAGCAGTGTTCAGGCAGGTTGACTTTGGAATATTGCTTGCTATGGTACTAAAGTTAGCACTAGTGGTGAAGCAGGATTCTGCAAGTGTTTAAAGAGCAGAAAGGGGAATATCAGAAAGAACCCTGCAGTAGCGAGCATACCTCATGTCTGTCTCTCTGTTATCATTCAAGGCAAATGCTTAGCGTGCTTGTTGCCATGTATCTCTTTAAGACCAATCTCTTTTTTTTTTTTTCAGTAGTCACACTAATATCTGAGACAAGCACGTACAGTGCATTATCTGTTCTGAAGTTGAAACCAAGCACATGGTTTTGGGGATGGCATTAAGCAAGATTTCTTTTTTAGAGAGAGTATTGTCCTGTGCACCTGCATTTGTTCATCTTACGTGAGGAAATTATTTCACTCCTAATTATCTGTAACTTTGAAAACTATTAATGAATATTTACAAAGAACTTCCAAGTTGGCAAAACTTGGTTGTTATTTTTACACTGTACAGGCAACATTTTACCCAGGATGTATACTTCTCTTAACTTTTTGTTACTGGGGGAATGGTGAAACGTGGGTAGGTGTTAGACATCTTCTGCAGTGAAGCACAATGTTATGCTAGTGACTGATATCCTCCCTAGAATTATAATCAGTGACATTATGAGTGTTAAAAACCTGGTATTTATGTAGCTATATTGTATATCATGGGTGTCAGTGTTGAAATGATGCCTGTCCTGGGCTTTGTAAGCAGTCATTTAAACTTGAGACAAACTAAGTTTAATGTACTCATTTCAAAACATCACTGCTTCATTGTGTTGAGTAGGAGGAATATTATCCACAAGACTCATGTTCCTATTTACAGTGGTTTATCATTTCCCTCACTAATCAATACACCTGTATTGGGTTTGCATGGCAAGGTTGGGGGGGGACGACACACTTCAGGGGTGGCTACTTTGAGAAGCTGCTAGAAGTTTCTTCTGTGTCCAATAGAGCCAATGCCAGCTAGCTCCAAAACAGACCCACCACTAGCCAAGGCTGAGCCCATCAGTGACTGTGGTAGCACATCTGGGATAATGTATTGCAGCCAGAGAGAGGAGTGAGAATATGTGAGAGGAACAACTCTGCAGACACCAAGGTAGGTGAAAAAGGAGAGGGAGGAGGTGCCTCAGGTGCCAGAGCAGAAATTCCCCTGCAGCTTGTGGTGAAGACCATGGTGAGGCAGGCTGTCCCCTGCAGCCCATGGAGGTCCATGGTGGAGCAAAGATCCACCTGCAGCCTGTGGAGGACCCCATGCTGGAGCAGGTGGATGCCCAAATGAGGCTCTGACCCCATGGCAAGCTCGTGCTGGAGCAGACTCCCGGCAGGACCTGTGGATCCATGGAGACAGGAGACCATGCTGGAGCAGGTTTGATGGCAGGACTTGTGATGCTTTGGGGACCCACGCTGGAGTGGTTTGTTCCTGAAGGGCTGCATCCCATGGAAAGGTCCCATGCTGGAGCAATTCATGAAGAACTGCACCCCATGGGAAGGACTCACATTGGAGAAGTTTGTGGAGGACTGTCTCTCGTGGGAGGAACCCCGTGCTGGAGCATGTGAAGCATGTGAGGAGTCCTCCCCCTGAGGAGGAAGGAGCAGCTGAGACAACATGTGTGACAAAATGATCGCAACCCCACTCCCCATCCACCTGCACCACTGGAGGGGAGGAGTTAGAGAAAATTGGGAGTGAAATTTAGCCTGGGAAGAAGGGATGAGTGGGGGGAAGTTGTTTTAAGATTTGTGGTTTATTTCTCATTACCCTGCTTGGATTTCGGTTGGCAATAAATTAAATTAATTTCCTCAATTCAAGTGTTTTGCCTGTCATGATAATTGCTGAGGATCTCCCCGTCCTTATCTCAACCCCTAAGCTTTTTGTTGTATTTTCTCCCCACCCTTTCCTGGGGTAGGGGAGTGATTAGAATGGCTTTTGTGGGCACCTGGCATCTAGCCAAGATCAACCCACCATACAATCAAACAGGGAACTTTTGTCTATAATGGACTACTAATTCTCAGATTTAAAAAAACCCAAAAACTTGGAGGGGGGAGGCGGGAGAGGGAGTGACACATGGTGTGTGTGTGCTGGGGCAGTGTTAACATCAGACAATCACTGTTGGTTGTTTTGTTGAAAAGCTGGCCTTCTCAATCTCCCCATCTTTTCTGCCATCTTTTATGGCTTGAAGGAGTACTTGAAGAAGGTGAGCGTCCTTCTTCAGCAAAATCCTGAAGACGGGGAATGCTTGGGTCCTCCTTCATGTGTCAAGCCTCCATTTAATGCATGAGGGGTGTGAGCTTCCTTACTGATGGAACACATTTAAAAGCCTGCAGCTTATCTTGAGTTGCGCTCCCCTCTGAGACAAAAGACACTCCCCTCTTTCCACTCAGAGCGTTTTCCTGTATCTGAAGAACGTACAAAAATAATCCCTGTGTTATCAACACCATTTTCAGCACAAATCCAGAACATGGGCCCATGCTAGCTACTATGGAGAAAATAGAGTTACCTCAGCCAAAACTAGCACAGCTAGTCTCCTTATCACTCATGAAAAGAAATAAAGATACGTATCTAAAATGCACAAGAGATTTTGAGTCTAGCTAAAATATTTTAAACCATGCATAACAAAGATAGCACCTTCTCCGAACTCTGATGTTCATGTTTAGACAGATGACGAAGCATTTGAATAAGAAGAGAGTAACAAAATTGTAGTATCTTCCAATTTTACTATTCTGTTTTACATGCTGACATGTCAGCGAGCCAGTGATTGCTGAATCACATTTCTGAACAGGACACATGATAGCAGGGAACGTTACTAACAAGATCCCAAGGTACGACAGAGAACTTGAATGTAGTATCATCTTTACGATGTGTGTGACAGGTGATGCTCGCACACATAGTGATGCCTAACCTGGCATACTTTATCCCTTCAGAAGTTTTGGTATTCAGGTGGCTTTATACAGGTAGACAAAACGGTGTCAGAACTTGTCAACTCTGCTGTATTTTTAACCAAGTTAACCTGTTAGCTGGCAGCTAAGCTTTTTTTCAGTGTCTGTTTTCTCCTGTGAAATCTCTGGTGTTTTGAAAGAGGAAAGTTTGGTCTCCAACTCTTTCCTTAGTGAGGCCTAGTGTCTATTGATTTTCACAGAGCCTTCAGGAACTTAATGGCTTTGAAATCTCTGCTCTTCTGTCCCCCGAGTGAGCAGTTATTGATAGCGTGGACTGGTGTAGACACCTCCAGTGGACATGATCACAAGTCCTTTCTTTGCTTCGGGAACCCAGCTAACAACTGGAATATGGAGTTGTAGTTTAATAGTATTTTTTTGTGATTATCAGAATCCAGGTAGTAACTTTTAAAAATCATTAATTGCTGCCTAAATTGTGTAAACACACACAGTAGGAACATAGGTACATTACAATGATGATGAGATTTTTTTTTCCTCATAAGGATACTACTATTAAGATATTTATAATGGCAGCGTTTATTACTTACTGAAAGTTTACTTACTTTCAGGAAGTAAACTGTATCATCCAGCAGTGTGAAACAAAGACCCATACAAAGTTTTTGCAATTTGTACATTATATTCCCATGTTGAGGTCTGTTACTTGAATACACCAAGGAATACAGCTTCAAGGATAAAAAGTCTCATAAGATGCTTTGATGTGTATGAAACCATTATCTGACAAGGATAGAGAAGGGTCTGCCAGCATGTAATTGTCACTTGTTTCCTAATTCATCAGACTAATTAAAAGCCTGATTAAATATCAATCAATATTACAACTTAATAATGAGAGTAATAATTCAGAAACACTATAAAATTATTTTTTTGTTGTGTAAGAGAACCCTTTCTTGGAGTTATTCTAAAGTCTGCATATGAGAAATGAAAGAATGATCTTTTAATGAAATTTTAATTGATTAGCCAGTGCCTCATCTTACAGTTTCATTTCTCAGAGATTTCTTGCAATCTAATTGCTGTCGGTATAAAACTCTTTGTAGGTATTTGGCTTGATTTCTAATTAGCATAATTAGTTTTAATTTGATTTATTTATTTGCACCTCAGCATAATCACTTCTATAAATTCAATCCTCTATTTTAGTAGTTCTTATCTTCCTGAGTTAAGCTGACACCAATTTCTACTAAATCTACATGCAAATATACAATTGTTGTTTCTAATCCTGATCTGAGAAGATGAAGGCACTGAATCATTTCTGTTTTCTGGCAGTGTTATGAAAACATACATGCATGTACTTCTTAATAAATATGTGTTTCATTTTTTCTCCTCTAATTGAGTTCCAGGTCAGGAAATCCTTACATCTATAGTCATGATTTAAAATGCAGTTAAAATTTGTGTGCTTTCTCTCTTTGTCTCTTTCTTAATTCCCCAACCCCGGCAAAATACTGGATGAAAATAAATCCTGAGGAGCAATGGGAATCTAAGAGTTGAAGAGAGTTAATTAACCTGCATTTACTATCTTGACTTTCACTTGTGATCTTTATAAACATAAACTTTCCAGTAATCATGTCATGTTTTTCTGCCATAGGTACCACCTAGTATCAAAAAGAGCATTAAGAAAAGAATTGTACTGTATTACAGCTATGGTATTTGATCCATGAACTGTATACTGTGAGATCTGTGATACTGCAGTCATTTTCTGAATGGTTGAATTCTGGCTATGCCAGTATGTGTTACTGTTCATTCACATTGCTCATATTAACTTCATATTTTTTCCCATTGAATAAGCTTTCATTAGCAGTAACACTAAATAATGATTTTTTTGCCATCTGTCCCTTTGTGATAATTTGGTAGATCCTATTATTATTCCAGGCTTGCACAACATCATAGTGTGCAACTTGTATCTTCATACTAAGCAAGGAATTTGTACAGGCTGTAAAAGCACGTGAAGGCTCTGCAAATGTAAAGCTAGGAGACAACACAACGATGACTTGCCAATTTATGTTCCCATATCTTGATGCTTTTCTGATAACTTCCACTTTTGCATCAAGTTCCAGTAGCTAATAAGTATTAGGGACAATTTAAATATATGGCTTCACAGAATGAGGCTGTGTTATTTGCATTCAAAGGAAAAGGAGAGCTGCATCCTGCAAAACTGAATTGATCTAGTGAAGTACTGTTAAATGAAAAAAAATTTATTACAGCTCACATAGGATATTACTTCAGATTGGTGGAGCATCAGCTGAGCTGGAGGAGATGAACAAGTGACCTTACCATTGAACTTAATATTAAACCAAGGTTTGAAAGATTAGGCCTGCAACCATATGGCATTCAAAACTGAGCCAGTAATGTCATAATTAAGGAAACCCATGTTTTAAAGTCTGTCATTACCTATTGACATTGAAATCAAAAGGACTGCAATAGAAAAAAAATTATATACCCAGAGCAGCTAATAGTATTGGGTAGTACGCTATGTTTGAAAGCATCGTGTTGGGTTGTAAAGTCTAAGCTAGGGTTGCTCATTAGCAATATATGAGATTCATAGAAGGCGTTAGCTGAGATCCTGTGAAGAGTTAGTAACCAAACTAAACCTTACTGAGGACACCCTCAGTCTTATTTAACAACAAACAAACAACAACAACAACCCCCCAAAAAAACAAAACCAAAAACAACGACAAAAAAAGGCAGGGCAGGAGGCAGCGGCCTTGATAACGCTTCACTTCAGATACTGGTGGACATGGGCTGACTGCAAAACCCAAACAGTGGTCGTTTGTCCTCCCATGAGAATAGCTATGTATAAGGGAGGCAGCCAAGAGAATTTCAGAACCATTTCTTGAACAGTGCCTCCAGAACAGCTGAATCCTGGACTGCAGCATCTCTCTCAGTTCTACCTGCCCTGCATTACCATGTACACAAGCCCATTACGACTTGAAATATGGATGTTGTCTATCCGCATATGGAGGAACTCAAAATCAAATTTTTAGCTGATGGTAAGAACCTTCATGGGAGAACTGTAGTTTTTCCTTTGAGATACTGTCATGTTTTTCATTGTTTATTTAGGAAATAATGATGATGGCAGGTGAAAGTGTGGTGAGTTCCACCCATACTGCTTTAAGCATGAAAAGATTAAGATGCTTACTTCTGAAAAATTTACAAATACAATTCTGCTCCTTAAAAAGGGAAAGTTGTTTTGACCGCACAGTAAATAGATGATCTTCACTCCCCCATTCCCAAATTCTTCCCACCCTGTGCCCTGAGCAGTGCAGCGGGATGGGGAATGGCAATTGTGGTCCGTCCCTAACAGCTCCTCTCTGCCGCTCCTACCTGCTCACCCTGTTCCTTAGCTCCGGTGTGGGGTCCCTCCCATGAGCTAAAGTCTTTCAGAAAATATTCACCTGCTCCACCTTGATCTTTTCCGTGGGCTGCAGGAGGTCTCCATTCTGGGTGCTTGAAGCACCTCCTCCCCTCCTTCTTCTCTGCCTGTTGTGCTTACAGTGCCGTTTCTCACAATTTTTTCCTCACTCCTCTCTGCCTGTGCCGTGTTTTGCCCTTTCTTAAATACGTCCTCACAGAAACACCACCAGGACGGCTGACAGGCCCAGCTGCGGCCAGTGAGGGGACTGGTGGAGCCACGCAACTGCCAACATCTTGCCATTTACACCCACTACAAATGGAAAAGCCCACTGCTTCACAGGTTAGTTTGAAGTTAAGTCAGAGATTAGAATTTAATAACGGTAAATTTTATAGTGAAATGGTGGGCAAGACTGTTCTCCGTTTCCATTTAGCTGAATGTCTTTGAAATAACTGAGAATTCAGCTTAATTGTTCTTGGCAGTCATATTGTACTGTTGGCCTTTGTAATTACTGAGAGACAGCTCTTCACAATGCATTGTAGTTACATTTTCTTCTCATACAATCCATTTCCCAGACTGAAATTTGTTTGTTTGGGTTTTGGTGGGTTTTTGTGGTGGTGGGATTTTTGGTTTGGTTTTTTTGTGGGTTTTTTTTGTTTGTTTGTTTGTTTTTGTTACGAGATCAACAAATGGTGGGGAAGGGCATTAGGGGTGCAAGTGAGGAAGGGTAATACTAAGAGGGAGCATACAATACAAGGGTGAAAAATCGCCTTTTTGTAAACTGTTAAGTATACCAGTAATATTTAGGCATTGAAACCAAATATATTTTAATAAACTGTTAGTCTTTGTTAAAGTAACTGGGGAAATAGGTGTTAAATAAAAATTCCTTTTCCAATCCATAAAGCTGTTTCAAAACATTTTGCTGTTATTATGCAGTGCTGCTAAGATAAAAAAGAGCTAATTATTTACTGCTGAAGAAAATCAGTGATTAAATGTTGAGCTTGAAATGTAGAGTCACATTTTCACACGTGGTAAATTCACATTTGTCTGCTGAAAAGATAGCTTATATAGTTAGTTTCTGTTCTTCAACTGATTCTTTTACATCCGGAGTGACACTGTGGAATTAACTGGAGCTTTACCAGTGAAAATGAAAAAACTGTTTTCTAAAGATTTACAAAGTAAATCCTCTGCCTCTCTTCTACTATGAGATGACAAATTCATCATCTTTTGTGATTTCTTAGCACTCTAGTCCTTATCCTGTGTGGCAGTTTGTCACTCTCCAGGTCTTTGTTTTGAGATCTGAACATTCCTGCTTGTCCCTCTCAAGGAACGTGTTGAATCATGATCATATTTAAATTTATACTGGCATAAACTGCATAGCCTTTCTTCAACATAAAAAGACAGTGATGTAAGCTACTCCAGATATTTTTACTTGATTAGCCCTGACACTTGCACAGTTGAAACAATTTTAGAAGAAACAGATGGAAAAGATAGTGAAATTTACATTTTAATCTGCTTTCCCTGGTACTTCCTTGTATATTTTTTCCTCCTGTACAAAAAGCAGATAAGCTGCACTAATCTGGGAGATGAATCAGTTGATTCTTGGCAAATATTACTGATATTATGCTTCCCAGAATTCCCCAAGGGAATGCATATTTTTTTCTAATGATCATATGTAATGATCATAACTTTACTTCTAATAGGACACTATCTGCCACAATATCCTTGATATTTTTTTTAAATGTTGCTGAGGAAATGTTATCTTTTAACTTACAACTGAGGATATAAATTTTACTATTGATTTTGAATTTGATATCAGCACTGCCTCCAACAGCTCCTAATTGCCAGGCTTTCTGGGGGGCCTAGGGGGAAGAATTGTACAGGCTTTATTAGAGCATACCTTTTTAGAATCATAGACCTGTCTTTAGATATATCAGATGGACTTTAATAATAGTTCAAATAGAATGCCACATTAGTAGTAACTGGAGGTGCTTGAAAAGTTCCCATTTAATTTTTTGTTTGTTTATAATGGCAATCTTAACTTTTCATTTACTGCTAAAATCATCCTCAAAGTCATCCTAGAGTAGCCTTCAAAAGCATCTTATTCATTGAATAAGTCAACTTGGAATGAAAATGGAACATCTGGGAACTGGCAGGTTTAAACATTAGGAGCATAGTGATCAAATACATAAAGAAAATGTGAAAATTAAAATTGGGAAATATCATTACATACTTTCCTGTGTGTTGCAGTTCAGGTATTCATTTCCCTAAATGAATAAGGTTCTGCACATCAATAAATTTGAGAAGAGTCTGTGCAGGGGTAGCAGAGATCTAGGATATGTACAGTGCTGACAGAAATAATCAAAGAAATGGAATTGTCTGATATTCAGAAAGAAACAGGTTACATGTTAACTTTTTCCTTTTTTTTTTCATTATTCAAGGAAAAACGTAGCTTATCATTTGTAGTGTCTACTTGCATTGGAGTGCTTTTCTTCAACTACTGCTGGGAACTTTGTGTTAGGCATTAGAAAAGACATTCACCTGCTAAGGATGATTGAATGTTGCTTACAGAGATTGCAGTTGGTTCCTTGTTGCGGTTTGTAAAAATGGGCTGAACAAATATCTTTCTGATGCTGTATTACGTACATACCTGATTTTTCCCTGAGGTAGAGGAAAAGGTGAGGTGTCTTTTTGAAGTCTGTTTTAAGCTTCTGTGCTTATAGTGTGTTTACGAGGTAATTCAAAATTACAAAAAAAAAAAACAACCCACAAACCTGCAGGGAGGAATAGGGAGAATGACGTACCTGAATTATGGTACTATGAAACAGCAAATGTGGCATATCTGTCTTCCAATTATATTGATTATGTCAACATTTCCCTCTCCCTTCAAGACAAAGCAAACAGAACATGGACTTATGCTTCCCCCCCTTATAGCTGCGTAATTACAATATATATGTTCTGTATTTCTAATTCAATCTAGTAATTAAAAAAATAAGAATTTTTTTATGATTTCAAACTATTGATTCCCAAGTTGAAAATTCTGGTTCAGCTGTTGCTAAAAATCAAAGCTCTAACTAAAGGAAAAAGCGGAAGTATTCATTTAAAGGAGTCAACAGAGCATCAGGTCCTGCCTTCCAACAGCTAAGAGCATTTGTGTGCATAGAATAAGGCAATCTGGGAGCAGGCAGAGGTATTGCAGAGTTTTGTATCGTCATTTTCACCACACTTCACAGCTGACATTGCAGATCACGTAGCACATGAATAGTATCATCTTCAGTTAAAGTGAAATTACTAACATTCAGGTGTAAATCATGGCAAATGTATTCAGAGGCAAATACAGTACTACCAGTTTAATTTTGTACGTTGTCTTTTCATATATATATCTAGAATATAATCCATAAAATCTTAGTTTCTTCCTGGCATTAGAATTTGCTATTGTGTCTTGAACATCTCTTACGATTCAGTGAGTAACTCAGATGATCATGCAGAGAAAATTCATTGACTTTAAAACATCAAGAATGGTTTTCTGTGTAATGAATGATTTGTTCTTAATAGTGCAAGGATACAATGCATTTTGCATTCAGTATGAAAGTAGGTTGGAGTCCTGTCTTTACTCACCAGAATTGCACAGGGTGGAATACACCATAAAGGTCCAAGAAAAATGTAGTGGTATATAGGGTATGACTGCGATAGTCATACTAGTTATCACATACAAGTGTTTCTGCAAATGTGTTTATGAATGAAAGTGAAGTTGGAGACACATCAAATAGTTACACAGATTCTCTTCCTTCCTGCCATGGCTATTGATTGTGTTATGTGTCAAGTTCTCTGCCCCTAAATTACTAAAGCAGGCTCTTCAAACAACTTAGGAGTAAGCTTTTCTGTTTTCAATTGGTCTGCTTCTGGAACAGAAGGACAGAAATGAAATCAGTTTGCAGATCACCTTGTTGATAATGTCACAGTTGTGAGAATACTGTCATAAATGCTGCATAGAATTGGATGCAGATGCATAAGAAAGTGAAGGACTAACAATTTCTTTGTGCTAAATATTGATGAAATACTCTGCATCCGTCCATCCATCCATCCATCCATCCATCCATCCATCCATCTATCTATCTATCTATCTATCTATCTATCTATCTATCTACCTACCTACCTACCTACCATCTATCATGCATACCTGTGGAGCTGTTTTGTTACACGGGGACCCTTTTTTATTTTTTTTGTGTGGAATATTCATCATTGGATAACATTTTTATTTATTTTTCATTCGGGGTTATCAGATTTGTCTGCTAAAAGAGGTGCCCTACTGACAAATTGAAAACAAGAAGTCTTTTCTACAACAAAGGCAAAGATCAAAGAGGCAAGTGCTAATATATTAATTTCACAGTGTTTAGTTTTACTTTGCTGCTAGAATTTAGATTTTCACAGCTGTGTAATGATTTTGTTCATAATTGTATGGGCATTTCAATTCAGAATTTTGACAGCTAGGAACAACTAAAATTTGCAGTCTTCTGGTTATGGACAAGAGGAACTGTTTATTGGATGGTCTCTTTTTTGATGACATTTAATTTTTATTTCTCAAATGATTTTATCCATGTTGAGTATGTATCTTCTAAGTTGAACAGAAGTATTTATTTCATGAAGATATGGGCAGAAGACAGTGTTTTTCTTCTCTGGACAGTTTCTACAGAATTTCTAGAACTGTACTGTTCTTTCAGCATTGTTTTCTGCAAATTGTATATATTCAGTAACTAGCACTAGGTATTTAAAGAAGGTAATGGAAAATTTTTTTTGTAAACTATGGTAATGCCAGCCTAATCCGCCTGTAGTGACTAATGTTTCCTGGTGTAGGATGTCTATCTGTTAAAGGTAAAAGCAATCTTTTTCCCATCTCTAGAGTTTCTTTGTTCTCTTGGGAAGTGGCGTAAGCTTAGTAACAAACAGAACAAACGTCTGCTCTTCTAAGGCATGTCTTCAGGTGTACTGTTTTCACATTATGAAGTCTAAACAAACTTAATAACTTCTTTAATGCACTCTGGTATTATCCAGCAGGTCAAGGACTGCTGTTCAGGGTTAAGGTCCCCCTTTTATAGGTAGAAAAGAGGCTGCTTTAAAGTGCATGTCTTGTGTTCAACACATCCTGAATAGAGTAACAATTCCCTTGGTAAGTGAAGGCATTGGGCGTGCTTGCTGGATGCCTTCCTTTCCACTGCATTTAATGCAAGACATTGTGACCATAAACCATTTTACCTGAAACTCTTAAAGTTCACAACACCTTTTAAAGAGAGGCTAGAGTGGTTTTGATGGTAGAGATTACTTTTTTTAACAGTTTATGTTATTTGATAGAACTCCTCTGGAAAGTTGGTTATGGAAACTCGTTCCTGTTTATATATATACCTATTTGATTTAAGACAGAAAGTGTGTGTATGCATTTCATACATCTGTATTTATGTCATTCCCCCCTGTAATTTGTTAGAGCCAAATACAGGATCTTTGTCAATTCCCACACAGGGGTATTATGGAATCCCGGAATGGCTGAGGTTGGAGGCTCTGCTGGAGATGAGCTTTTCCAAGTCCCTGGATCAGAGCAGGATAAGCTAAAGCAGGTTGTCCAGGGCTGTGTCCAGTTGTATTTTGACTTTCTCCAAGGATGGAGAATCCACAGACTCTTTGAGCAACCTATACACAGTTCAACCACTCTCACATTAAAAGTCTTTTTCTTTGATTTGCATGGAATTTTCTGCATTTCAGTTTGCGTGTGTTGCCTTCTGTCCTGTCAATGGATATGCTGGATATCTGGGTGGTTAGCTCTGTCATCTTTACCTCCCAGAAATGATACATTATTTCCTTAGTTGGACCTTGGTTTCACCAAAGAAATACAACTGTACTTGGGCTATCGCTGTTACCAGGAGCTGGCAAATTGTTCATTTGAGTAATCCAGTGAAACATTCTCATTTGGAAGGCTGAATATGATAGAAAATTGGTTGTGGTGAAAACAGGTAGAATTTTAAGATTGCCATATACAGGGAAATAGTTCCTCTATAGTATCATCACTGGGAGAAAACACCTAAAAAGGAAAGGTGCAGTAAGAGTTATATTTTGATGCTGAGAAGTGCTTCTCTAGTTCTCTTTAAAATAGCAAGATTGGTTTCATTCGCTGGATTGAGTCCAATTGACTTTGACACATAGTTCAAAGAAGGTTAAAATATTTTTACATTCCATTAAATTTTGGCATAATAGTTGTTCAAGGTGAGCTTTTCATATTGCTCTGTTACATACTCTAGGGCAATTCAGCTGAATACACAGAATTGAACAGTTTAAGAGAGTTGTACTGTTGTGGTTGTAATTACTTGATGTTTACAGGGTACAAAAATTTTACCCATCTACTTGCCCCAAACTAAAAGGGCTGCTTCTATTTAAAGGATCACCTTTGATGAATAAATCTGCTTTGCTTAAGTCTGCTTTGCTTTCTAAAATGCAAGAATACTGAAAATGAGTACCATTAACAGTGAGTTAAAATGTCATTTCATTCTGTTTTACAATTGAAATTGTTGTATAAGACAACTGAAACAAACTACAGTCATTACATTTCCATATACCAATCAAGTCATGTAATCAACATTCAATTTTAACAAGTATGTGTGGAAAATTCTCCCTTTTTTAAAGAAAACAAATCTTTTGAGTATTTTCATAAGTACTTTAATCCTTTTCTGATGTCCTTAGTGTATATGCCGCAAGTGAAAAGCAGAAGTTGCTTGCCTGCAGCTCCATTTCTGACCATGGATTATGGAAATCTGTGCTGCAGAGATTATTTTGACTATTTCTTCCTACAGAAGGAGAATAACTTGTTTTATCATTCCACATCTATAATTCAAAAAGTTTATGATTTTTATGATAAATTGTATTAATTATAATAAATTTAAGATTAGCAATGTATTTAGATCATGTATAAAATTAATTTTTAACACAGTAATTTATGCAGCTGAACAAAATTTTATTCTCTTTTGTGATCTTTGAACAGAAAACCTTTATGCTTGGAGGCAAAAAGTAAGGTGATCTCTTACAGCATAGATGCTCAGAAGATATCGTTTTGGGAAACAATAGTACAGTCAGAAGTTGTGCTGAAATATTTGTGTGTTGCTTACTATGAAAGGAACTTCTATGGTCTTTTTTTCTTTTAATAGCCTATTTTGTTGTACATATTAATTTTCCTGTGCTTTCTTTTCTACCAATAGATGGTATGAGACAAAAGAAATAAAATGGTAATATTTGTTTTGCTCACCTAACTTTTAGTCGGTTTATTATGCTTTTACAAATAATTGTCAAACTCAGTAATACTACTTTTTCATTCAGATTGATTTTAAGGTAAATTTAGTCATAAAAGAAATATTACATTTTTATAGAGACTAAAGTTGATGTCCTAATCTGTATGTCAAAAATATACACAAAATGATTGCCCAGTTCTTCAGAGTTTACAAAGCCAAGCTGATTTCCTCATTGAATTTTCTTTTTTTGTTTATTTTTACAAAGAAGAAAGGCCGCACTTAGTCATAAAGAAAAAATGATGGAAAAACCCCAGGATTTAAATGAAAATTTAGGAACTTTTTTTCTTGACTTTTAAAAAATTCATTATTTCATTTTTGCTATTGACTTGTCACTCTAAGACTTAAAATATCCACAGGTCTTTTATGCTTGCATGTGACACTCAGTATGGCCTTTGCTGTATTTTTCTCCAGGACTTAAATATTTGTACAGTTTATTTATCACTGAGATAGCATCAAAGTAGTCTTCTCATCCATGTGATGATGCTATGAACTTGCAGTGACAACGTCGCACCGTAGACTCTCCGGTTTGTTCCAGGAACCGGTGCTAACTAGCAGTCCTGATTCTCTGAAATCACAGAAATCACAGAAAGTTAAGGGTTGGAAGGGACCTCTAGATCCCTGGATCATCTGGTCCAACCCTCCTGCCAGAGCAGGTCCACCTAGAGCAGGTTGCACAGGATGGCGCCCAGGTGGGTTTGGAATGTCTCCAGAGTCGGAGGCTCCACCACGTCTCTGGGCAGCCTGTTCCAGTGGTCCGCCACCCTTAAAGAAGTTTCTCCTCAAATATTGAACTCCCCTGCAGGAATAGTTCAACTTACCTTTTTTCTCCACTCACTTCTACTGACTCCTTCCCCCACCCACAAAATACACTGAAAATGAGACAGCTGTGAAGTTAACCCAGTGAACATTCTTGGTCTGGCTGACGCTGCGTGTGTCTAGAACACTGGAGCCTCAAGGCTCAGTGCATGACCAGAAGTGCCAGTGTGCCACGTTCTGACACTCACCTGTTCTGTGTAGTCATTTCTGCTGGTATCAGCTCCAGAAAGAGCACTGAGAATGGCTAAAGTTATTGCTAACAAGAACTTCTAGCTTCTGGTCCAGTTTTTGTGCTGTATAGACTACCTTTCACTGCTGAAAAAATTCTGTTAACGTAAGATTAGGTCAGGGTCTTGTATGTAACTCTGTTTTTACAAAGAAACGTGCCCAGCTTTGAGAAAGATAAAAATTGGTCACTGAAGATGGGGTTTGGAAGTAGGCATGGGAATAGCTTGTTTTAGTTAAATGTTACTTGCGAGGTTTTGAACAGTACTTTTTTGAGTATATGTGTGTGCAGTCATAGCTTTAATCTTGTGGGGCAGTTTCACAGTCTGTAAGTAGCTCTACTTATAATAATGGTAGCATGAAAATATTAAGAAGAAGAAATAACTGCAAGTTTAGAGTGATTCATCATCTTAAATACTGCAGCACTAAGCTTGGGATGCTTGCTACGACTCAGTGGGTTGTTGGCTTAATTCAGTTTAGAGGTTCTCTGTCCAAACAAGAAACAGCTGTGGGATTTGTGTTCTAGGGTGACTATGTAATTAAAGTTTCTGTTAGGGCATGTTACAATGGATAGTCCAGACCAGTATAGTTTGTCTTGCTGTCACCCTGTTGTGACTATATAATCAATGATGACTTATGGATGCTTAAGACTGAGGTTGCTAGATCAAAAATAAAAAGACCCGGAGATATGGGAAGAAGTAAAATTTTTGTGTAATTGTACATTTGGTTCTTCTCTCAGAAATGGTTCTCACAGCACTTGCTGTGGGTGATTCAAGTACCCATTTACAGCTCTCCTTCCTTACCTGAGCTCTGATCTGGGCAGTCTGTTTTGGATCAAAGGGTGTTGTAAGCTCAAAGTGTGTATTAGAGATCCAGCAGGGCATGAGGGTGCCATGTGGAATATTACATTTGCTTTGCCTCTGAGTGTTTTTAAAGTAGGACTTCCAAAAAGATAAACATAATCTTTAATTCCTACAAAACAATTGGAGAATGAAAAAAGTTAATAACATTTGGAGACTTGGTCACATGTCTGAGCTTTCATTCTGCAAACTGATCTTTTTTTAGGTGGTGGAGGACCGATGCAAATTATCACTTTTAGACCACAGAGTTTCAGTAGTGCTTGTAGTCATTATGATATAGCCATACACAATATGCAGTACCTAACGTGGAACCTGAAAGCTTAAGCATCCTGAAGGAAAGATGCATACAGGTTCAAACCACACAAAAAATAGGTTTTAAAAGTGACTATAGTATAATACTTAATTAATATATTTAAAGTCACTTTAAGTTCTATGTAATAAGATATATATGTTCAAGTACTTGTAGGTACAGAAATACATGATATGTGGGAATAAAACTTTCACAAATTGAAGTCATAGACCATTGGATGTACTTAACCTTAAACCCAAGGCTTTTTTTTGGTTGTTTTTTTTTTTCCCACCTTGACCCAAGAAATTGGTGGAAATAAGAAGATCAAAGATCTAAGATTTGTAGTATGCTGAATATAAAAATCTTAAGCACAAAGTGTGTAATTCCAGGGTTTTTTTCTGTCTTATTATGAAGGCTAAGAAGTATGCAGTAAGTGTCTGTTTCCCTTGCTAAACTGAGCCATGATTCCGCAGTTTGTGCAATCTTTTATAGCTTAAGAAAATTTTGATTTTATGGCCCAGTCCTGAGTGGTCATCATACTGGATTTCTGTATGTAAGGGGAAGAGGAGTGCTTTGCTTTGTTTTTTGGAAGAAATTATGTTTCAAAATTTTAGGCTGTACACCCTAAGAACTTTTAGAGAAGAGTACCCTGAGGTCACATTGAATTCTAGTATAATTTTAATCAACTTTGGTGAAGCGCTAGGAGAACTGAATTAGATATTTATGAATATGAGGAAATGCAGTTTATTTTCATCATCTCGTTTTCCAAGTGAAGGCCAAAATATCTGTGTAGGATCCATTTGAGCATTACGAGCACGTACGTGTAGTCAAACCCATTGAGTCCACTGAGCTATGCACAAAGTGCTGTTCTTTGAGTGGGGCACAGGTGGGCTCTCGTATTTATTGAATGATGAATCATACTCTTATTCATTTTCAGTTCTGACCAAAATGAGGACTCTGTAAACTGATTATGGGTTGTTCTGTACACCTGCTACTCCCTCAGAAATGAATGTTCATTAAAGTGGGTAAGAATTGCTGGTAGTTGACATGGTTTGTGATAAGGCTGAAAGGTTCAAATCAGAAAATAGTTTTCTGTCACTTTCTTTCCCCCTTGAAAACACAAAATCTTTTAATATGCATTTTCTGTTCATATAAGTGGACTACTTATTAGATTAATATTTTTGAAGGGTAATGATTGTTTCTTTAATGTTATAAGGCATATTTTTTAGTAAAAAGAATGGCATTTATTGTATCTTTCACTGAGAACTGAAGTAATCAAAGTGAACTTTCTGATCAGAACACTCAAATCTTCTCCAACACAGTCTAGACCACCAGCAGTGGCAGGTATCTTTATTTTTTTTCCCCTCCCATGCTTTGATTTTAATTACAAAATAAACTTCAAAGGGCACATAAATTCTAGTTCAAACCTTTTGCTGGACAGCAGATCACGTTCCCATTCTTCTATTCCAAAGAACTAGTCCTTATGATCATAATTTCTGGAAGACACATATGTACTAGAAGGTAGGGGGTTCTCTTGCAACCTCTACTATTTTTTTCCGCTATTTTGGCCTTAATACTATTTATCATTTTTTAAAAAGTCTATTATTGATGCATGATTTTTTTTCTTTTTTTCATTATTTGTTAAATGATACGGTAGCACCCAGATTAAGTAAAATGACACTTTATTTGTATAGGGCAATGTAGTACTTGTCATTTCCATGTAAAAAATGCTTTGCAATCCATCTTTAAGTTATTTTAAAAGTTGTTTCTTTAAAATAATTTACTGCCAGAGCATTCAATTCAAATTTTAGTAATGAAGAAATGAGAAAATGAGCTTTACTACATTGTCTATATCATTGAAGTCCAAGAGATAGAGGATCATAGAAGCATAGAATTGTTTGGGTTGGAAGGGACCTTAAAGATCGTCTAGTTCCAACACCCCTGCCATGGGCAGGGACACCTCCCACTAGACCAGGTTGCTCAAAGCTCCATCCAGTTTGGCCTTGAACACTTCCAGGGATGGGGCATCCTGAGCAGCTTCCCTGGGCAACCTGTGCCAGGGCCTCACCACCCTTGTAGTAAAGAATTTCTTTCTGAGATCTAATTTAAATCTACCCTGTTTCAGTTTGAAGCCATTACACCTTGTCCTATCACTACACACCCTTGTAGAAAGTCCATCTCTGGCTTTCCTGTAGTCCCCCTTCAAATGCTGGAAGACTGCTAGAAGGTCTCCCCAGAGCCTTCTCTTCTCCAGGCTGCACAACCCCAACTCTCTCAGCCTGTCTTCACAGGAGAGGTTCCCTTTGATAGTCTTTGTGGCCGTCCTCTGGACCCACTTTATGTCCGTGTCCTTCTTATGCTGTGGGCTTCAGAGCTGGATGCAGTACTCCAGGTGGGGTCTCACAGGAGTGGAGTAGAGTGGGGAATCGCCTCCCTTGATCTGCCGGCCACACTTCTTTTTTTGCAGCCCAGGATGTAGCTGGCTTTCTGGGCTGCGAGTGCACGTTGCCAGGGTATTGCTCATCTCCTAACACTCCCAAGTCTCTCAGGGCCGCTCTCAATCCATTCTCCATCCAGCCTGTATTTGTGCTTGGGATTGCTCTGATCCAGGTGCAGGACCTTGCACTTGGTCTGGCTGAGCTTCATGAGGTTTGCATGGGCCTACCTCTCAAGCCTATCGCGGTCCCTCGGGATAGCATCCCTTCCCTCCAGTGTGACCACTGCACCGCAGAGCTTGGTGTTGGCAGCAAACTTGCTGAGGGTGCACTCAGTCCTGCTGACCATGTCACCAACAAAGATGTAAAACAGCACCGGCCCCAGTGCCGACACCTGAGAAGCACCACTCATCTCTGGTTTCCACCTGGACATCAAGCCGTTGACAGCAACTCTTTTGAGTGCAGCCACCCAGCCTTATCTGCCGAGTGGTCCATCTGTCAAATTCATCTCACCAATTTAGGGACAAGGATGTCGTGCTGGATAGTGTCCAAAGCTCTGCATATGTCCAGGTAGATGAGTCAGTTGCTCTCCCCTTATCCACCAACACTGTAACCCCATTTATCACCGCATAACGCTGTCACCACATTTATCAGGCATGACTTGCCCTTAGGGAAGCCATGTTGGCTGTCACCGATCACCTCCTTATTTTCCATATGCCTTAAATATATAGCACATATATAATATATATGTGCTTAAATATACAGCACATAGATAATCATGTACCACTTGAAGGNTGAGAACTGAAGTAATCAAAGTGAACTTTCTGATCAGAACACTCAAATCTTCTCCAACACAGTCTAGACCACCAGCAGTGGCAGGTATCTTTATTTTTTTTCCCCTCCCATGCTTTGATTTTAATTACAAAATAAACTTCAAAGGGCACATAAATTCTAGTTCAAACCTTTTGCTGGACAGCAGATCACGTTCCCATTCTTCTATTCCAAAGAACTAGTCCTTATGATCATAATTTCTGGAAGACACATATGTACTAGAAGGTAGGGGGTTCTCTTGCAACCTCTACTATTTTTTTCCGCTATTTTGGCCTTAATACTATTTATCATTTTTTAAAAAGTCTATTATTGATGCATGATTTTTTTTCTTTTTTTCATTATTTGTTAAATGATACGGTAGCACCCAGATTAAGTAAAATGACACTTTATTTGTATAGGGCAATGTAGTACTTGTCATTTCCATGTAAAAAATGCTTTGCAATCCATCTTTAAGTTATTTTAAAAGTTGTTTCTTTAAAATAATTTACTGCCAGAGCATTCAATTCAAATTTTAGTAATGAAGAAATGAGAAAATGAGCTTTACTACATTGTCTATATCATTGAAGTCCAAGAGATAGAGGATCATAGAAGCATAGAATTGTTTGGGTTGGAAGGGACCTTAAAGATCGTCTAGTTCCAACACCCCTGCCATGGGCAGGGACACCTCCCACTAGACCAGGTTGCTCAAAGCTCCATCCAGTTTGGCCTTGAACACTTCCAGGGATGGGGCATCCTGAGCAGCTTCCCTGGGCAACCTGTGCCAGGGCCTCACCACCCTTGTAGTAAAGAATTTCTTTCTGAGATCTAATTTAAATCTACCCTGTTTCAGTTTGAAGCCATTACACCTTGTCCTATCACTACACACCCTTGTAGAAAGTCCATCTCTGGCTTTCCTGTAGTCCCCCTTCAAATGCTGGAAGACTGCTAGAAGGTCTCCCCAGAGCCTTCTCTTCTCCAGGCTGCACAACCCCAACTCTCTCAGCCTGTCTTCACAGGAGAGGTTCCCTTTGATAGTCTTTGTGGCCGTCCTCTGGACCCACTTTATGTCCGTGTCCTTCTTATGCTGTGGGCTTCAGAGCTGGATGCAGTACTCCAGGTGGGGTCTCACAGGAGTGGAGTAGAGTGGGGAATCGCCTCCCTTGATCTGCCGGCCACACTTCTTTTTTTGCAGCCCAGGATGTAGCTGGCTTTCTGGGCTGCGAGTGCACGTTGCCAGGGTATTGCTCATCTCCTAACACTCCCAAGTCTCTCAGGGCCGCTCTCAATCCATTCTCCATCCAGCCTGTATTTGTGCTTGGGATTGCTCTGATCCAGGTGCAGGACCTTGCACTTGGTCTGGCTGAGCTTCATGAGGTTTGCATGGGCCTACCTCTCAAGCCTATCGCGGTCCCTCGGGATAGCATCCCTTCCCTCCAGTGTGACCACTGCACCGCAGAGCTTGGTGTTGGCAGCAAACTTGCTGAGGGTGCACTCAGTCCTGCTGACCATGTCACCAACAAAGATGTAAAACAGCACCGGCCCCAGTGCCGACACCTGAGAAGCACCACTCATCTCTGGTTTCCACCTGGACATCAAGCCGTTGACAGCAACTCTTTTGAGTGCAGCCACCCAGCCTTATCTGCCGAGTGGTCCATCTGTCAAATTCATCTCACCAATTTAGGGACAAGGATGTCGTGCTGGATAGTGTCCAAAGCTCTGCATATGTCCAGGTAGATGAGTCAGTTGCTCTCCCCTTATCCACCAACACTGTAACCCCATTTATCACCGCATAACGCTGTCACCACATTTATCAGGCATGACTTGCCCTTAGGGAAGCCATGTTGGCTGTCACCGATCACCTCCTTATTTTCCATATGCCTTAAATATATAGCACATATATAATATATATGTGCTTAAATATACAGCACATAGATAATCATGTACCACTTGAAGGCGCTATATATAGTGCATTAGGGCAAATTCCTCTCCTGCTTCAGAAAGGGTCTAAAGTGCTTTGTTCCTCCAGTTATTTTGTTATGAATGGCTTCTTTTTGGATATTAAAGCTGGCCTTTTGAATGTTGCTCGTGCATAATTTATGCTTCTTTTCAGTGTTGCATAACTTTATGTTTCAGTGGCTTACTCTTATTTTCAAAAAATGGCTTGGTCACTTCTCAGTCTATATTTTGTTAATAGAGGTGTCAAATGCTACCAGATCGTTTATTTGTACTGAATACCCATATACCTTTAGAAATCTTTTAAATCTGAGTCACTGCTTAGGGCCTGATATGGTTACACATTTAGGGTGTTTTGAGGTTTTGTGGAATACGGAGCTTTTCCTAAAACCAATTAGTTGCATAGTAATTTCACAGAAGTGAATCATTCTTGTATTGAGCTGAGTAGGTGATGTAAGAATCATGCCTGTAGGTTTAATTTATGTCTTTTTTTAGTTTTCATTTATCTTTTGTCAGTTTTTATTTTCTTTATTTTGTGGAAGAGACAAAAGAAATTTTAATTAATTTGAAGATTTGTGCTCCTTTTCAAATTTGAGGATTTGATATAACTTGTTGATTATAAAATTCTATGAAATAACTTTTGCTCTGAATTCATATTTCAAAATGTAAAAAAAAATAGAAAAGAAAAAGTAATGCCATAAAAAGAAACGGCTAATTAATTTAATATAAGAGGTTTGATTTCATACTTTTTTGCTGTGACAGTCAATATTCTCAATTACACATTTATCTAAGTAGTTAATTACAATGAGGTAGATTTCTTTCTTTCAGTCTTGAAGTTAGAGATTATGTTTAGAAGTAATTGTATACAGCTAATTTCAAGACATTCTCTTTGAAGAAACACCTCCGGTTTTAAAATTTATAATAAATATAAATTATATACAATATATAAAATAAACCAGCTTAGTGATTTGTAGTGACATTAAATACCTACAAAAATTTTAGGAATAATAGCTTAGATCACAACTTTATTTTGCAATTTTTTCTCTTTTAAGGATAAGAATAGATTTCAGTGACTGATGCTTTCTACAGTAAAAAGAGTAGTTCGTGAGTTCTCGTGGGTGGATACTGTGAGCCTTTGAGTAAAGTACGTGCTAGTGCTTCTCTTTCTGATAGTAAAGCTAATACAGATCTGAATAAAAATGAGAAGATGCTACAGAAGCATAATTAAATTACTTTTTCTTCTTCTCTTTAGATTTTTCCTGTGTATTGTCATTGTTATCAAGAAGTTACTGTCCTTTTTCATTTCCTGAAGTAATAGCCAAAGAAAGACTCTGAAAAGATAGTAAAAGATAGGTCAATATGTATCCTGCAGTATAAGAGATAATAAAAGAATTGTTGGTCAATTACTGTTTGCAGCTCATTTGCAGAGTAGGTCCCTGTCCTGCAAACTACAATGGTGTTTACAAGAAATGCTTGCCATTGGACTGCAAACTCTTTCCTTTCACATTTCTGTATGAGAGAAAGTGTTTTTCTCAGAAGAATTCCTAGCGCATAGGTGACATCAACTGAATCTTGGGCATTATGACTGATGGGAATGTCATTGTGCGTTTTACCCATTTAGGTTTGAGTTGCAGCTTTTAGGAAGCCTTCATAACATTGTGGCATCTGAGTACAGAGTATCTTAGTATTTTGCTGTTGAATGAAATCCCTGCTTCTGTCTTGACTTGGTCCTAAGAAATCTTTGCTTTGACAGGCAGTTAAAAAAATTTATCTCTTCTGAAAGTTATGGTTTACACTTTTTTTGCCATCTGTTAAATGTGATGTATGTATTGTCAAGCGCACCATCAGGTACATAATGCATTAGCTTTTTACATCCCCAGTCACTTAATTGTCTGATGGCACTTGTTAATTAGTGTCATCAGCAGCTTTTGTTTGTACAATTACGAATATGATGATTTTCCGTGAATGGCAGTTATCATATCTATTGCAGCAGATTGTTTTTGTTCCTCTAAGAATATTCAGTAGCAGAAGGAAGAACTAAATGTAAAATCATCTGGGAGAGGTTGATCTGGGCCACGAACTCAGACATAGATTCCAATTCAGTATGTCGGTAGCAGATCTGTTTGCATGTGCAGATACATGAGCAAATATATTCATTTAGAAAAAGTCGTCTTTATTCTGTGTAAGTAAGGAAGTCTTAGTGAATATCAGGCCCTCTGCTTGTGTGCAGAAGTTCACTCTCTTAGATTTGAGGGTCTAACCAAAGATAGTTAATCACCTTTCTCATAAACATCTTTAACCAGACAAGTTGAAGACATCAAACTAAATCAGACCCAAGGCCTTCCTTGCACTTTTTTTTGGTGTGTCACAAGCATAGCAAAATACACTGAGCTTTGGATGATCCTTTTTAATTTATACATTCTTCCATTGATTTGCTTCCATACATGCGCAGAAGTAGTTGTTTTGTTTCAGTGAGTCTTTCATCTTTCTTACAGTAAACAGTTTGGGGTTATGCTAATGCTCATGGCCTGTGGACCAGAATTTGATGACTGTTGGTTTAGATCTAAAAGCATGAGTCTCCCCATTCTGGAGAGTGACTGGACATAATAAACTGGATTAATTTTGTGTGTAAAACATGTTAAGGACGTATCATGGTTAACCCCAACCAGCAACTAGGACCATGCAGCCGCTCACTGACTCTATTCCTCCCCAGGTGCCCCTGAAGTAGGTTAGGGAGAAGAGGGAGAAAAGGATGTGGGGTGGGGGGAACAAAAAAACCCATCTTCATGGGTTGAGATAAAGACAGGTTAATAGAACAGTAATGGAAGAGGAAAATTTGTGCATCTTTGCCCCCAGCTGACCTCTGTTTACGTACTGAGCGTGATGTCTGTGGTACGGAATATTCCTTTGGCCAGCTTGTGCTGTCTGCTCCCTCTCAGCTTCAAGGGGAAGCTGAAAATGTCCTTGACTAATGTAAACATCACTTAGCAACAACTAGAACAATATGTGTTATCAGCATTACTCTCATACTAAATCCAAAACACAGCAGCTACTAGGAAGAAAATTAACTCTATCCCAGCTGTAACTGGGACAGGACAGTATGGAAAAACTTCAGCCATTTTTGCTGATACCATAAATATTTGAACACTGTTTTCACTTTGGGTAACTTTATATTAAAGAAATAATTTAACAGGTGTTTTTCTGGCATGGGTTGTGTGTGTAAAAATACGGTGCAACAGAGAACCCTTATGTTTCTTTGTCTTCTTTTTGTTGATGTGAAGTTTTTTCTGAAGTAGTTAACTAGGAAAAAGGTTGGCTAATGACTCTTAATCAGCACTAGTTAGTCAACAGAACACACATGATCATTCTAAGTCCAAAAAGTAATCCTACTAGAAATTGTTACTTTTTAAAGTGCCTTATACATAGTGTTCTGTAATCAATAGGAGATTTTGATGAAACATGTTTTGAGTGGGGTCATAAACATTTGAGATATGCAAGAAACGTTTATTTTGTTTTCTCTTTACATTTACATGTGTCTATACTTGAATAGTTCATATGTGTTATGTGCAGCATATGTAATGTGGCGATGTAATACAGTCTTGGCCTAAATATGTTTGAAGCTTACCTGCCTTTAAGGTCTTTTCGGAGAATGAGAGATGCAGAGGAAGAAAAATATGGAGCGCATCGGACTGCACTTTTAAAAATTCCCTCATGTATACATTTGGTACACTGCTCTGAAGATGTTAAAACTAATGAACTTTCTCCCCATATTTATTTTTTCCTCTGGTTTCAAGCAGGAGGAGTGGCATAGACTGCATGGTGGAAGGAAAAAATGGCAAATGTTATTAAAAGCTGCAGCCCTCAAAACCCAGCTACAATCTGAAAGAAACTTCAAATCCTTTAGTGAATCATATACAGCAAAAAGATCAAAAATTCAAATGAGAATTTGAAGTGAGAGAGAAGACTGATTTTCTTCACTGTTAGAAGTTGAATGTGCAGACCGAGGTTTGACTGCATAACCGTAAGACATACATAACTGTACGAGAAAAAGATAGGACTCCCAGGTAAAAGCAACTTGCTGTAGTTGCTGCCACAAGCTGATGATTTCAGCTTTCTGCTTCATATTTCTGAAGATGAAGTGTGCTATTACTGTATGCTAATCAGCATGCAGGTGATCTCTTAAGCTAATCTTGCAATAATTGAGCTGGCAAAGTACTTATCCCTCAACCCACTTAGCTTTCCAGGTGCAAACTTTGAAGCTTAATTGGGGCAGTTTAAATGCAAGTACATTTAAAGGTGTCATTAAGGTCAGACATTTCCCCCCCCGCCTTCTAAAGAAACGGAAAAGAGTTTATTTTGAGGAAGCAGGTTAATATAGTGTTAGGCATCAAAATGAACACACCTAAATGAACAAAACTCATTTTTGTTCATTTCAAAGGAAAAACTTTTCATTAAGTGAAGAAAAGATTACAAAAATTTGTGATGCAAACGCAACACCAAGAAGTGTCATAAAGTTATAGTGACAAAATCATGTGTTTATGTAGATATGAATTCAATTAGGAATGGAAACATGTACTCCAAAAATAAGAAAATGTACTATGAAGTTAAGAAAAAATGTTTCACAAAATGTATGTTTATTAGTAGAGCAATTATTGGTGAATTTATTACAGATAAGAACTTTCAAATGTGTTTGGTGTCTGGAAAATGACCAGTTCTCTGTATCACTTGTATGGGGCACGTATGCCTTACCTGTAGTTTTTTTACGTGTGTGTTTGGGAACATCTGTGCTGAGGATGTATTTTGTTGGCTGTAATTAAGGTAATGCTTCATGATTTACCAGAGAGTTTTACAACTTAATCTGTAGGTGTGACCTCCAGTTCTTCTGAGGAAATTAACTGATGTTACTGGAGCTGAACGTCAAAATGCAGGTCAGCCCACACAGTTCAGAGCAGTCTTGGAGCATTACCAAATGGCTTCATTTTAGACCAGCTGCTAATCCTCCACCCTTTAACTGAAGAGGATTCACTTCAACAGAATTCAACTCCAGTACAGAGTCTGCTGGAATGTCCTGTTGGAAGCAGGTGTACTACTCCTAGTAATATTATTTAATTGCCTAAAAAATCTGACGTTGCTACTAAATTCACATTGAAACCCTGAATGTCTCTGGTAGTGGTTGGCACTATGCAACTCTCAACCAGAAACAGCTATATTGTAGTAACACTAATGACTCAAATATTGCATTGCCCTTATCTTTGAATAAAACATGCCCCCTTATCTCAAATGACAGGATCCTTGTAGTAGTCGTAACGTATGTATGCATGTTAAAACGCACATACTTTGCTGTTTCTTTTGTTCTAAGCTTACATAGCTATCTCAGTTTGACATTGCAGAAGGCAAGGATAAATCTGATGTTTAAATGTACTGAAGGGAGGGCAGAACAAATTGTACTTTGTAGCAGCATTTATGGGAGTGTTATTTGGAGGTATATGTGGCATAAGAGAAAGAAATTAAGAGGAAAATGTATTTATGGTCTAATGCTCACCAAAGTGTCTCAACCATTGGCTGGATAGAATACTTCATAATATGGCATAAAAGAAGTCAGTCCCCACTGAGTTTTGCTGATACTTGTAGTGGATTTAGAGCAAATAAAATTTTTAATAAACTTAATAGGAGCAGATGCCATATTGACGGACAGTGCTAATTTTGGTGTGGAAAGAAGTAAAATATTTCTGACAGCAGTGTTCATTTGGGCAGTTCATATCTTTGAAGATTTTTTTGGCACTGCAACACTAGTGTTGAAAATTTAGGGTGGGCATTTATTTGTGTATTATGACATGTAAATTTGTAGACATAGTCAAGAGTGTTTGTAAGCCAGTGAGATTTCAAAGAATGTTCCATTAGTCCTACTCTGTTTGTGGTGTACATTGCAGTAAAAAGAAAATAACCCCGTTCAGATATTGTTTGAGAAATATACTGGGAATAAAGCCCTGACTTTTAAAAAACTGCAAAGGATGCAGAGGTATTTATACTTTATAGATGTTATAGTCTGATACTAATATATCCAGACAGAGAATCACAGAAATCTAATTTGCGTAATGTAAATCAATGTTGTCTCCTTTCTTCAGTTTAACTTGTAGTCCTCTTCCATGTTTTATTAATGTTTATCAGAGAACTAAACTTTATCAATCTGTTATGAATGATCTAGCATTTCAAGCCAGTTCCTGTGACAGCTAAAATGATAAATTGGCAACCCTCTTGTCCAGATACAAAGCTTGGAAATGTGGGGGCTTTTGTTGGTGGTGGTTTTTTTTCCCCAGTGGTGACATCTGGGTTCTCATCTGGCTTTCTGGCAGATCTTTTGCTTCTGCTGGTCTAGCTGCACTGTTGGCCAGAGACTGTAAAGCTGCTCTGGAGGCTGGCGTATATTCACCCTATTCCTAGCCATCTTTGCATCCTTGGATGCCATTTTTCTTTGGCTCCCCAGATGGGGCGAGAAAGTCTGCCAAACTGCAATGTGTAGTGTAATGCTAGGAGAGCATTTCAGCGACAACATTCCAAGCGCAGAGAAAGAATAAGGGCTCCACAATGCAGTTTACAAAGCAACTAAAAATTATTAGGCAAACACTGACAGTGATCCTGGGGCATAATTGACACTTGGAATGAGTTGAATCTGGAGCCCACACTCATCAATATTCCGTTGAAATGTCTTTGCGGTAAACTGTGGCTTATTTCAGTGTGAAGGAAGAGAAAATGTGCTGATAGGCATCAAACAAAACATATTTTGGTTTTTAACTGGGGTTTTTTTTGTTTGTTTGTTTGGGGTTTTTTGTGGGTTTGGTATTTGGGCTTTGGGTTTTTGTTGTTGTTTTGGGGTTTGTTTTTTTTTTTTTTTTTTTTGCAAAGCCTTTACAAAAAATTAATCTATAATATTAGTATATTAGCTAATGAGGTTGCTCAACTCAGCTGTCAGCCTTCCATTTATCTTGTAATGCCATGTATACCTGCTCTATTACAGCCTTCTAGTAATAAAGTGAGCTGTCAGTAGCTCACATTCTGTCAAGAAACAATTCATTTTTATGGGAGCATATAGTATTATACCTTTGTACTTTTCGGAGGTAAAAAGCAATTTGGTTATAAATAAATCTTTGCAAAAATGTTTTTCATTTTCTTCTGCTGGTAGCTTCCTACGTATCCTGTGAAATATCTCCTCCTCTCACCATATGAGAATTTCACAGAATTTACAAATATACCGTATTATACTCAATTTTTTCAGTTACTAGAAACAAAGCGTTTCAATAAATAATTCACCCATTTACAATGTAAGTGCCAGCAGCATCTCCACTCATAACTTAATGCAATAAATTATGTGCTAACAAGATTCTGCTAGCTGCTGATGATAATGCAGGAAAATCAAATTTAGTTTTGGTAATCTTTGGTTTCAAGTGATACTTTGTCCTCTCTGCAAGTAGTGAAAGTGGGTCTTTAGAATAAATATTAGGTATGGGAAGAGCGTGCTCTTAGAGGAACACTGGAAGAATTTTTTTTCCCCCCTTCCTTGAAAAGTTCCTTTTCAGAATCACTCTAAATCTTGTAAATCAGATCAATTCTGAACTAATCCTGTCATACTGTCTTAATATTTGCTGACAGAAAGAACCAAATCTAATATGATGCCACACTTGCCTACACACCAGGTGTCGGTGGGCATTGAGGACAGGAAAAATAATGTGCTTCTTGCTTTGCATTTCAGAACAATATTAAGAATGTTTATTATTTTCTGACACTACATCCAAGTGTTGACAATTAAGTGAAGTACTAATTTTAAAATATTTAGCATGCTAAAATTCCTGTTCAGTTTTTTCTCAAGTAATAAAACTGACACTGCCTCTTTCTATTTTTTGCGCCATTGAGTCTAGATCTTGAAAGGGCTGACTGTGAACAGAAGTGAGTTCACACAAAGTTTTTCTTTGGCCACTGTCAGCTTTCACAGAGGAGGGGTTTTGTTGCTGATACCAGCTAAGAACTTGAGGTATTAATCAGGTAGTGAAAACAGTCTTTTCTGTTCCTTATGACCAGACATCTATAAGAACTAATGTTACATTTTCTAGGTACGATCTGCTCAAGAAGAAGGTTTTTGGCAAAAATAAAAGGACAAGAGAGGAAAGAAGCAATCAGAAACATGAATTAAATATCTGAGACAGATGAGAGAGTTTTAATTCACCACAGAAATTAACATGAGCAGAGAGTGCCCCAAATGGACAAAATACACGTTCCTTAAGACCCGCTAAGCTTACTAGGCAAGGTGCTGCTCAGGAAATTTGAGAATTAATGAGAAAACAGGTTGCATACTGTTGAATGAAAAATGTAGTTCAACTTATATCACCATATAGTGTGGCCAAAACATACAGATGGGTCAGCTTACTCAGAAACACTGGAAGAAGGTCCAGTGCAAAGAGAAGTGGAATATAGTTCATATGACCGAGGCATATGTTATATGAATTCACATCAACAAAGGACTTTGGTAAAAGAAAATAAGGGACACTGTTCCTCATATTCTAACTCAGATGTGTTTATTTGTCAAGGCCTTTGTGAGAACCAGGCCACCCAAAACCAGGCGGTGCACAGTTGGTTTTTTTGGAAATGTTAAACCTGTGGTATTACAGATCACTTTTAAAGGTATAAGCAGTGTTCAAAGTATCCAAGGTTTCCTAGTCTTCTAAATGTGGTTAAAATAACAACTGTATTCTGTGGACTAAATGTCATGCACCACTTCTCCATTAGGTTTCATCTTATATCAATGTTTGTACTAGCAGTAATAAAAATTATAATACATATTAAATGCTGTATTTTGTTACAGTTTTTGCCATTACATGCTATTAGTTTTGTATAGGCTTATTAGTTTGCTAAGGCTAGCTTTGCAGAGGGGTAACGGATGTGCTAAACCAATAACTGAAAATTGAGTGCTTGCTTTTTAAAGCAGGAGCTGAGCTGGGTTTAGCACTGGCAGGTCATACAGTGCATAACTGAGTTCTGTGTATATTTAAATGGTTTCCTTTGAAAGATAAGCAATGAGTCCTGCATTTGACACTGTCTGGGGAATCTGTCTTGCCTTACACTCAGGGCTATGTTTGTGGGTAAGGTGTTTAACCTTGGCAAATAGACTTACTGTTTGGTGGGGCAAATTAAAGTTAATAGCAACACAGTCATGCAGAATGATTTAATGACAAGTGTTCATCCCTGGCAAATTGAGCTAAATTCTGGTCTTCAGTGTAATAAAATAATAAAATCATTCCTGTCAAAATAACGCTGCTAGGTTTGTGCCTTAACAGTGATAGAGACTGGATGTCATTCTTCCTTACTTACATAGAATTTTCTTTTTGTTATGACACCAGGCGAATACACAGTGTTTACTGTAAGTCCCACAGCTGTGAAACCCACAGTCAGGGAAGTAATGCCATTAAGGACAAAGAAAAATCAGGACTGAAGATCCATGTTCAGTTTGGAGAGATCCCTTTTTGCGTATTGTCAAGACCAGAGTGAAAGATTTTGAGAGTTTTGTTGAAGAGATACAGATCATCCAGTAAAAAAAAATAAATACCACCTGTTGTTTGCATGTTCTTTCATTAAAACGGTTATGTTGGCAGAGTGACAAGGAAGAAAGAAATAATATCTTGAGAATGGTGTTCAGATTCCTGTAGTGTTAGAACTGCTTTGCTGAATGCAATTTCAAAGTGCCAGAGATTGGTGGGGGGGCTGGTAATTTTTTTATCTTTGGGGTTTTTTTATTGCTTTGTTGGCACAAATGCTAGCTTATTCAAGTACTAATAGAATTTCTGGCCTCAGGGCAATAAAATGTACAAAGTGATAGTGTAAAATATAAATGAAATTCAACAAAAAATACTGCTAAGGTATAAAACTTTTTGGGAGAAGTTACAGGGATGTGAGCACCCCACTGTTTTAAAATACTTTCCAAAAGTACAGCGCTTGGGAGATTGGCTCCTAAGTAAAATGCTGTAATGTGACAGCATTACTTTTTTTGATATGGCAAAGCAAAGTTAGTTTTGAGACTTAGGATAATCAACATATCCAAATATTTCAGAGGAAAGAATATCCTTATGACTGTAATTTTTTAATGTTTCTTTTACATTTTTGGAACTTAAAAGACCAGATTTTTATTTCTTTTTTCTAGGACAACAACTGATAAATTCAGCCTCTGATTCATTGCCTGCAATATATTCTGGGCATTCACTATACAGCAATAAATTGCCGCCAGATTGCTGGTATCACACCTAGCATGAGCTGTTGTGTTATTTAGCTTTTTTTTATCTTTGGAGCACCTCTTCCTCAGTTTTCTCAGTGGACAGCTGGTGCAGTCGTGCAGCTTGCACACTAGTGTTCTGTTCAGAGGGATGACTGGTTTTGCTTCAGTTAGTAGTTGGGACTTGGAATCAACAAGCTTCAGAAGTCCATGTTAAACAAACAAGTGTCTTGAAGTTTTGGTCAGAAAAGCAGTGGTATTCAGTGGTGGCACTGAAGACCCTAGAAGCTCCCTGTGTAGATGAAGTGGAATTTTGGCTCAGCTCTCACCTTTTGAAGTTGAATGGAACTTTGCTGCACACTTTATACTTCATAAAAGTGTATGAGAATAGCTGTGCCCTTATAAAGTTGGCAGTACCCTCCTTTCCACAGCTGTTTTCCTCCTTTCTGTCATCATCCCTAATTATTTGCCCCATTTTTGCTTCCAACTTTTTGGATTTTGTATTATCTTGTAGCATCAAATTCAGCAGTTTTCTGTATGCACACTATTTCTTTAGGAAAGATCCTATAGTAGTCTATAGTAGATGATGACATTTCTCTAAAAATTCAGGAAAATTACCTGTCCATATTATTTCTTCTCTGCAAACTTGTGATTTCCGATGCCACAATAGCCAAACACTTGCCATCCCAACACACAAAACACAGCTCGCGTTACATATCAAAGGTCATTCGTAACTATTGATGTTACGTTGTCAGTGGGAACGGGTTGGCAGATAGGGTCTTCATTTCAGTGTTACTCCACTGGGAGCTTTGAAGCAATACGGATAATCTGTTGTGTCAGAAGCTGATCATTGGTGAAAGTTTGACCAACTTCTCGCACTATCCTTTGTGGGAGGAGATGGGGTTTGCAGTGGATTTTTTTTTTTTTAATTATTATTATTATTTATTTTGTTTTGGGTTTACTTACTCTAGATTGTGGTTTCATTTGAAATTTTTAGTGAATTTTTATTTGGTCAGTTATAAGAGTGGAGCAGTTGTGGCAGCAGCATGGCAGCAAGAGACACGTAAGGAGGCCCAGAATCTGCTGGAGACTACACTGCAGTGGTGGTGAAGTGCCATGTAGTGCGGCAGCAGCCTTGACCCAGAGGAAGCTCCAGGGCCAGGGTGCTGCTGCCCGGGGCTCAGTCTGAAGTGCACAGTTTCAAGACAAGATGCAATGAGCCTAATTTCAGAGATCCAAATTCTGTCTTGATAAATATGAACTTTTTCATTAAGGGTGGGGCCTAAAAGGGAAACAGGGACCAAGAAAGGTTGAAGGACCTCCATCCCTGGATGTGATCAAGACTTCACTAGGTAAGCCCCTGAGCGATTGGCTCAAACTGGACTTGCTTTGATGATGGTTGGACCAAATTAACATTCCTTTCAATTTATGTGATTATGTAACACTGTTATGAAAATCTCTGCTGCTTAGTTGTCAACCTCAAAAAAGACTTTATAGAACTATGAGAAAGAGGATCCATTACTTCCATAAAGTACCAAGGGACAAAACAGTTTGTGAAGGAAAACTAATAGATAAGGATTTCTCATTCCAAAAATTTAATGTCTGAAGACAAGCATGAGAGATACAGATATAGCAATTAATTTTGAAAAGGTGAATAGTGAACTATTTTTGTCTAATAGAGTGAATGACATGTGCGTAGAGGCTTTAGATTAAATGATCAGTATTAAGTTTAAAGCAGACTTGAAGAACTGCTTGTTTAAATTAGAGCATAAAATGAAATTGTCAAACCGATGCCGAGGTATGTTTTAGAGACCAAAACTAAATGTTTTCTTGGAGAGATTAGATAAGTGAGTGCGCTTATAAAGCATTGCCTCTCTTGGGCAGCCATTCTCTTGGAAAGGTGTACTTGAAAGGGAATACTCTATTTGCTCTATTACTAACACACTTTCGACCTCTCTGCACTTCTGAGCAAATCAGAATGTGTTTTGATTGAGTGATGATAGCTTTTATATTCTCAGGTATCACTGGTAAAACCTTTGTCAATACATGGGCATGAACAATTCCCTCCTCCAGGGAAGTGCTCTCCTGGAATATTGCTGGACACTTCCTTTGCCAGCATTTCATTTGAGCGCCTGTGTGTGCAGGCACACACAGTTTCTGCTGGTAAGAAGTGGCATTTTTTATTCCCTCTTCTCCTCTGACTGCCTGTTCCCCGGGTCACAGTTCCTCGGCAGTGTAGTGTTTGCCCTAGTGATTACACAGTAGCTGCTCTTCAAGCTATTACACTCGCTTGCAGCACATTGTCTCTCAGATGATAGCACAAATCAACTTAAGGTTTAAAATAATTTAATCTTGTGGCTTACTTTGCATACATCCTGTTCTTTTACAGTTATCTCCGTTTCTTCACCTGAAATGAATGACTTTGAAAAAAAACACAAAGCAGCAAAAGGTACTGGCTTTTATGCGTTGTCTAAGCCCTCTGGAGTGTGATGGGATTATGAAACCTGTACCCGGTACAAGGTTTTCAAGCCTTTGTCCAATTTAGTCGTAGATACAGTATTTGGCCTTTTTTGTTTATTTTTGAAAATCATATTAAAGAATTTCAAAAACATCTATGGAAGAAAGAGTAGGAAGAGGAGAAGTAACAGTGGGGTATGTCAAAAACTGGGACAAAAGTCATCAAAAATTGGGAACACTGGGATGTACTTTCTTGACTAATATATTGTGCCTTCACAAAAAGAGAAGCAGAGGACTGAATAAACTCCCCCCACTTCCCCCATCTGTAGTTTTGTAGAGCCAATAATATCATACAGTCCATTGCTATTTCCGATATTTAATATAGTCACTTTTTCCTAGCCTTTTTAATTTCGGTGTTCTGGTTAATTATAATACATGTTGCATAATAATTTTGTATAATCATGAACAATTTCCTCGAGATTTCTGTGATGTCATCCTTGTGTCTACTTGGGATCCGTTAACTGACAGATGTTGGAACATATCCCAGCAGCACCAGCTGCTTACAGCTGTTATGTGGTCATTGTCAGAGCTAACATACTGTTTTCCGTAAATTATTTGCATGTCATAAACCTGGAGTGCTTAGTTAGACTGTTTTTTTTAAAGGAGCTTTTTCATATATGTATATGAATGAAATATATATGTATTTCCAAATTTTGTATATACATGTGTATGTCTGTGTATATATAAGAGATATGTATATTTCCGTATATGGAGACCTAGACCCATGAACAGTGGACTACTTCAGTTTTGATCTGATGTCATTTTGCTTCTTGGGAGCTGTAGTGAAGGTATTCCATTCTGCTCTGATCCTTTGGTCTCTGAATCTGGAGTACATTGACCATGATGCAAAGCTGTGTAATTACCATGTCTGAAATTAAAATCTTCTTTTCTGAGGCTTGATTTTATTTTATTTTTCGTATAGCCATGAAATCTCAATATTTAACCGACACTCTCCTCCTTTTTTTAGTGTAAAATTTGAATGAAATAGACACACTTCATCGTAATTCCTCTTCTCCTTTTTCTTAGTGTTTTTGCTTTTGTCTAGACTGCAGGAACAGCACATTCCTCTGCTGTCCTCTAGTCCTTCAGATAAGTAAATCAGACTTCTTGTGCCATGTTTCTGTTTCCATATGCAGCTATTATTTACTTCTGCTGGAAGCCAGAGGTAGATAGGAAGTCATTTTAGATTCCAACAAGGAAGAGGGATGGGAGACTGTCTCCTCACAATATGATGCTTGGACTTGGCCAGGATACCTACTTGGAGAGCCTAGGTGTTGATTGTGTGTGTTTGTGGCTGCATGTGCCAGCAGGTGTGCGTCCATTAGTCAGTTGGCCATGCTAGAAAATGTGGCATTTAATGAGCAGATCATATTTCTGGCTCCAAGCTTCATTTTGGAACTTTTATCTTTTTTTGAGTAGGGGAAAGCTTTGTGGCATGTCTTTTTCCTAGTTTTTCCATCTGTTGAAACCTGTGTTGATGTAGAAACTGCAGAACTGTTGGGAGAGAGTGGCTGAGAATACCTTGTTACTAGATCCAT
This sequence comes from Chionis minor, assembly GCA_013398295.1. Lineage (NCBI taxonomy): Eukaryota > Metazoa > Chordata > Aves > Charadriiformes > Chionidae > Chionis > Chionis minor. The sequence goes on along the minus strand of VZSF01003145.1, from coordinate 503,006 downwards.
CACAACATCTGGTGGGTAGATGTACATAGGTGAAACTGGGTAAGCGTGGGTAGGTGGTTACTAAGTCTGCTAGGTGGTAAGGAGATGTAACCATCTATTCCCTATGTTCCCGGGAGCACAGAGTAGCACTGTCATTTTGGCATAGTTAAATAATTATGATTAAATGATACTTCCTGTACATACTCTGTTTTATGCCATAGCTAGTACTAAAAGTTGTCTTTGCTCCCAGAGGTGCTGCTAGTCTGCATTTAAAAAGCAGTGTCACTTGGTGGTTTTGTTGCAGTGGAAACACCACTTCTGCAGATCTTTAAGCAGGATTTCTCTCCGCACATACAAGCAGCAATTTTTAAAGGTGTGTTCCTGCTCATGTGTTTTTTAATATTTAGAGAGTCACAGTGTGTATCACTAAATACATTCAAACTTCTCCACTGCCAGAAGAATTTCTGCTTTAAAGGTGTATTGGCTTTATGTGGCAAGGTTTTGATCACAAGGAGCTGCAGGGGTGGCTTCTGAGAGAAGCCCCTGTGTTGGACAGAGCCTGTTCCAGCCAGCTCCAAGACGGACATGCTACTGGCCAAAGCCGAAGCCATCAGCGACAGTGGTAGTGCCTCTGTGACAACATATTTGAGAAAGTGTACAAAAAGAGGAGGAGGAGGTGCTTTAAGCACCAGGGCAGATATGCCCCTGCAGCCCCTGGAGAAGATCATGGTGAATCAGGCTACCCCCTGCAGCCCATGGAGGACCACAGTGGACCAGATCTCCACCCTGCAGCCTGTGGAGGACCCCATGATGCAGCAGGTGTACAAACCCTGAAGGAAGCTGCAACACATGGACAAGAGTCCATGCTGGAGCAGGTTTTCTGGCAGACCAGTGGAAAAATTAGTCCTGTGTCACTCAAACCAGGACAACCTGTGACCCCACAGGGGACCCACGCTGGAGCAGTCTGTTCCTGAAGGACTGCACCCTGTGGAAAGGACCCACGCTGGAGCAGTTTGTGGAGAACTGCAGCCTGTGGGAAGAAAATGTGTTGGAGCAGTTCATGGAGGACTGTCTCCCTCCTGTGGGAGAGGCTCCCATGCTGGAGCAGGGGAAGAGTGTGAAGAGAAAAGAATGGCAGAGACAAAGTGTTGTGGCCTGGCTGCAGTCCCCATTCCCCATCTCTCTGCGCAGCTCAGGAGGAGGAGGCGGTAGAACACCTGGGAGTGAAATTGAGTCTGGGAGGAAGGGAGGGATGGGGGAAAGGTGGTTTTAGTTTTGTTCTTATTTCTTGCTATCCTACTTTGTGACTAAATGGCAATAAATTAAATTGCTTTCCCCAAGTCAAGTCGGTTTTGCCCTTAACGGTAATTTATCTCTCTGTCGCTATGTCCACCCATGAGCTCTTCTACTGCATTTTCTGCCCATGTCCTACTGAGGAGGGGGAGTGATAGAATGGCTGGGTGGACACCTGGCAGCGAGCCAAGATTAACCCACCAAAGAGGGCCTGAAAAAAATGGAGAATTACGAGGTGCTCTTTTTAATGCATTCTGTGTGTGGAATCCACACATAAGTTGCAGCATGCTTCCACTGTAAATCAGCAGTCTTCTAATGGCTGTGTGCTATTCAGCATCTTTACTGAGGAGATGGAGGTATAGTTTCTGTTCTATATTTAATCAGTTTAATCAATTGGGATTTTTTTGTTCTTCTGATTATGATTTTTCCCAAATTTCCTGGGTTGCTTTGTCCTCAGTTTGCTTTTTAAGTAAAGCTTTCTAAACTGCACTAAATGTATCAGTGCAAATACTGCGTATTTTATATTCAGAACTGAGCTGCATTGATTAATTCTGAAAAATCATAAAAATCTCCTAGTATTGTTTCAGTTCATTAAAAGTCAGGCTCTATAGACTCTATCTCATTGTTCTAAATAACAAATTCCCTCCAATGTTGCTTTTATGCATGATAAATAAAGTAAAACCGTGGGTGCCACTGCTACAGTCTTATGTGGTAGGGAACAGCATGAGCCACCTGCTGTGTTGTTGCCACATGGCCACGTAAATTTAGGAAGCCTTTGTCCCACCTGCTAGGGCCTAGTGCCACAACTGTAGGAGCTAGTGGATGGATGCCAATGAAACTGAAGGATGAGATTTCAGTTCTGGAATGATTAAGACACCAAGGAATCCATTGTGCCTGTGAATCTCTGGAGAGACATGGCAGTTTGGAGGAATATGGCAGCCCAATATCAGGACTGTGATATTTTAAAACTATTTCCTGCATGTGCAACATGTGTTATGCTCCAGCCGCTTGCCATCCTCCAAGGGTAAGGCTAAGATTTCCAGTGCACTGAAAGTCAAAAGGCTGGCAGCTGTTACAGCTTCAAGGCAAGCTGAGGGTCTGAAATAATCCTATCTATTTATTTATTTATTTTTACAAGCTAGGGAACATCTGGGTTAAAAGTTGAAATTGAAAGGTCATCCTGTCCCACTGTGCACATTTGTCTCTCTAGCCCTGTGGAGTCTGTGATCTAATCCTTGTCAGACATATTGCGTTCCCCATGTGCAGTGGCTCTAACAAGGATCTCATCCATTGCACGGGAATGTATTCTCAGTATAATTAGGCAAGCTGCTGCCTATGTTCATCAGTAAAATTTCTACTTGCAGAAAAGGAATATGAAAGAGATCAGTCTCTTCAGTGCACTAATGTATATATCTGTGAATTCTTTTTTGTAAGTAGAATTATACTTTTATACCTTACTTTTGTTTTAAAATTTGGTTTGGGATTTTTTTGAAGCACGAGGGTGTTTGATGCATGCAGAAGGAAAATTTTTTCACCGTCCTTAGGCTTTAATGTTTGAAAATGTTTACAAAGGTTGTTGCTGTAACTAAATTTATTGCAATCATGATATTGAAGCCTGACCACAGCAGCTTTATTGTCTGGTTTGCTTTTCTGTCTTTGGGTTTCATTAGTTCAGTTTCATTATTGCTTCATTCTTCTTTCATGTAGGGTGGGATACATCAAAACAGTTTATGTCTGTGCATGCAGAGAAGTGTATAACAACTGAGTGGTCTCCTGTTGAATTCAGTTTGCTTTATAGCATGGAGCTGTAGTATTGCTGCGCAGGAACCCTGCAAGATACTCTGTCTTTCTTAGGCTGATCTTCACATCACATGATTTCCCAATGAGGGACAGTACCGTGTTCCTGAAACCTGCAGATTTATATTTACTCCTTCTGAAAAGAGGGTAGATGCCCACAGGAATAACAGGCAGAACCCCAAAAGAAACGGAAGAGCCCAAACCCCCAAACCTACTCTTCATAGAAAGTAGTGACACACACCCCCATACCACGCACACCCCCACACTCCCACACCCAAAAAACCCATAGCAAAAAAAGCACAGAGGGCACCAGGGCAGAAGGAACAAGCAGGAAGACTGAGGTGTAGCATCTGAGGCACCAGGGTTAGTGGAGTTGTCTTGTTACCATCTAAATTGTGTGGATGGACGTCATTTCACAGGTCGTTCCAGACCAGCCTGGGATCAGTTAAGCAGTGTAGTTCCTGTTGAATTTAGGAGACGAAAGAAGGTATGTTAAGAGAATCTTCTGGGAGATACAAGAACATGACTTTTTTCCTGTGGCTGGCAGATGACGCTTTAATATATACCTATTACACCTTTTTTTCATGTGACGATTCCCATAGAGAGCTAAAGTGTGCCAGGCATTGCACCTGCTACTCATGCTGCTCGTGAATTCGAAGTAATTGTATCCACTTGAGTATCACAGCCTCTGGCATTTTTTGAGGTGTGAGCCACAGAACTCTGCTGACAAATATAAAAAGAAAAAAACTAGAAGAATCTCAATTATCAATGGTCAGTTCATTTGGGGCTTTTTATTAGTCCTGAGGTATTTGCGACTGTGAAGTATAAGGCAAAGACTTTTCAGCTATGTAGCTTAACTTACAGGGTTCAAAGCCTGGTATTTACTAGAGATTGTCAAACAGTGTCTATAGTTCATTGTAGCTGAGACTTGAAAAGAAATGTGACTTGCTCTAAGATCTTGACAACAGTAAAATATGGTAATTATGGGAAAAGAATTATGGGAAAAGAAAAGAATGATGTTGCTTGGCCTTTTCAGGAAAACTAGAACCCTTGAGCTATCAAAATGTGTGGCAACCAAATTTTGTGTGTAGAACCTGAGAGTATTCAACTAAGAGAATTGGTGGAGATGGTGCGGCATTTTTTCAATTATGCCCTGACTTTTTAAACAATGTCAGAATGTGTCTCTACCAATTAATGCAATGGTTTCATATATTCATGTAAAGTTCATTACTTTGGTAATAACTGTAAATAGCTTGGACTGATAGGAATAGCTCCTCAAGTAGTAAGTGAATGTAAATGTTTGTGATTGAAAATGTAGTAATCACTCTTCAGTGTACTAAAAAGGTACTGGTTTTCACAATATTTCTAGGCAGATTATTTTCCCACTGAGTTTAGTGGTATCTTTAAAATAGACCTTCACTCTTCCTGAATAATACTCACTAAGACAAATTATACTATTTATGATTTATCATTTATTTAGTAGGGCGATTGTTTTCAGAAAGCGTCAGCATGTTTTGTTTAACAAAACATCTTTATTTCTATTATGTAGCCAGGGATATTGAAAAGAGGGATGCCAATCTAGTCCTGCTGGTCTATAGTAAGTTTCAATATTGTGGGTTCGGTCATGGGCAGAGTGTAGTCAGTAAGGTCCCATGATGGAAAAAAAACCCCAAACTGTTTTTTGAAGTTTTCAGGGGGAACTCAAGGCTTTATTACTGGAAAAGAACAAGAGCTCTGAAATGAACAAGGAGGAAATTTATCCAATATCAATAGTGGAAATAAAAAATTTCCTTTGTATTATTAGTACTCTGGGGTAAAATATTTGATAAATAGTGTCTGTTACGTATAGGTATACTTTTATATATATGCATATATATTTTCCCCCAGAATACTGATAATACAAAGGGAAGGTATATATACTTACATACACATATCCTATGTAAATGTGCAGTATATATATATGCGCATGTGAATCCCTATTCACAGCAAGTGGACTGAAAGAGATAAAGTATGTATATTAAGAACAATTCCTTTTTATATTACTCTTTAAGAGTTTTCAGATTTTGCCTGATGTTAGTATCCTGAATTTTTTTCTGCTAAACCAGAAAAAACTCCATTTTTTTCTGTTACCCAATTAAAAATTTCACTTGTATAGTGAAATTCCAGTTTTCTGAAAAGCAATGTGTCATGATTTCATGCTCTGTAGCTCATTATACTCTAGTGTTATATATCCGTTTTATGGTTGAAACCTAAATCAGAGCCTGTGCATGTGTTTTGTATCCTTTAATCCATTGGTTTGGCTCAACAAAATAGACATCTTAAATTCTGCTAGCCTGTCTCTGTAACACATATACTAAAATGATACTCTTTCTTTATAAAAAATATTTCTGTGCATTCCAATACTTTTTTCCCGCTCTTAAAAATTATGAGTATCCTTTCAAAGTGTTCACTCAAAAGCAACCGTACTCAAACCATATTAAGCTATTCTAGTTCTGTTCAATGTTGTGATGGGCACATATGCATGTGTCTCCTTACTTTGTGGGATTACTATTTTATATGTGTAGGCACGTTTATTTTTTAATTGTGCAACCAAGTTGTAAAGGTTTAGAATTTGTGTATAAGTTTTGATAAAAAAAAAAAAAGTAAAGAAAAAATGAAAGAGAACTCCCCTTTTCTTAGTAGAGATTTTAGCTTAGTAAGTTTCCATTAAATTAATTTTTCTTAGTTTTGCCATATTGACTGCCAGGAGGTCCTAGACTAAGGTTTACTGTGGTGAGATACAAAAAGCAGCAGCAACGGTGTTCCATTCTATGAAAAAAATTTAGTCAAACAGAAGACTGGTTTCTCCTAGAAACAGTTATTTGATCAAAACAAATGCCAAATGCCCCTTTTTGACCTTACATGCCATAAAGACTTTTTCAAAGTTCTATAACATGTTTGTTCAATATAATGAGCTAATGTATTTTCATGCATCTGTCAGTTTTGTGTCTCATTCTTGAGCCTGATGAAAGTTGTCTTCTGTCTGCTTTGTAAGCAGGAAAAGAAATATCTTATTTTCATAAGTTATAATGTATCCGTAGTTTTACTAACATCTTGCAGATTCTGCAAATCTTTGACTGTCTTTTATTACTCTTTATAATATAGACAGGTATCATGTGGGAACTTAGGTGTGGTACCCACAAGAACAGCACCACACCATTCAGTGACTTAAAAAATTAAATTTATTTACTAAGCAGGAATGATGTGGTGGACAGGTAGAAATTTCTGTTGTAAAATTTCTGACATTTCTATCCACAAGGCACCCACAGGATGCACCCACGCAAAGCAGAGCCCGAGCCCCCTCCACAGAGGAGGATGTCCACTCTGACAACCTCTGTATTACCACTTGAACAGTATCTGTTGGAAAGCAAGCCACACAATCGCAGTTGTGCTGGTGCTAAAGTGGCAGAAGTAAGAGTGTCTGGAATAATGTTGTGTAAAGCAGTCAACAAGAGTAACAATTAGAAATCAGCAAAACCTACAGTTTCCGTTCTAAAAAAGTATAAATTACATTACAGAGTGCTATTATCTCAGCTATTGTGTTGGGGGGGGGAGGCTGTCTGTTTAATGTTTTTAGTCTGTTTTTTTGAAAGCATGGGGCGGTTCAAACCGCAGTCAACAGCTGGTGCTTCTCCGTGCAATTTTATTTGTAATGTGGTAAGTCTAAACTAACTGCATTAGCATAGCAGACTTACGATTTCGTAACCTTACAGAGTACCCCATATGTCTTTATCTGTTTCAATGTACCAACTTGCAAAGACATAAAGGCCACGATTATTGTTCAGACTTCAGATGCAGACGGGAAAGTTTTCCTTGAAAAATATAATATGTGTTTGGCAAACAGGTAGTTCCCATGCCAACCACTTCTAGAAGATGCTGAATGCTGCAGTTTAGCACATGTGCGTATATGCGGGCTGAGAATGCATTTTTTAGCTTCCAGTTCTGCCATATGGAAGTCACACAGTCAAATCATTCATCTCTATTACCAATTTTTGTAGCAATGAAAAGTCTAAACACCTTGAAGGAAAGAAAAGAGACTGCAGCAAACAGAGAAGATAAATGAATGCTTTGCCTAACGTTGTAAGAGGAGATTAAAAGACAATGCTGAAATCAGTTTGAATTTTGTAAGTCTGTCTGCTATCATAACCAGAAACCCACATTTCCTCCTAAATATTAGTTCTCAAACTAGTCAATGTAGTTTTCTTCATGCCACTTTGTTGTAGCATACAGGATCTGGAATATTTTCCTTTGTTTTCTTTATTCTGAAAGTTTAATTGACTTATTAAGTTATCCGATGGAATAAAAAACAAATATACCATAATTACATTTTGAATCTAAACCTTTTAATTTTTTTTTTTTAATCCTGGAAAATAGACCAATGTTTTCTAAATAAGAAAAATACTTAAAATATGAAATGTTAATAATTGCTTTAGCTGTGTTTAACATAGTGCCTACAAGCTTAAGTAATGGACACAAGGTGCTGTGTAGATACTTCAGGGGAACTTAGATTTAGAAATGTAATGCTCTTTCTTTCTTCATGGTCCTGTAAGGGTTGATGGTCTCTTTTTACCTTCACTAATGTACAGGTCAAATATTCTGTTAAATTACAATGCAGAAATATTAGACTCTTTGGAGTCATTCCAGCTGCATTGAGCATGGTGTCCCCTGTCTTTCAGGGCACTTTAGCACTTTATTATATCAAAAACATTCTCTTAAAATACTTAAATACCCTCTTATTTAAGGATGAAGTAAAAGAATCTGATGGATTTGTGAACTTAAAATAGCACTAAAATGTTATTTTCTCATGCCCATGCTTTTTTATACTGGATAAACTGGTAGAAAATCACTGTGCAAAACATGTGGGTCTTTATGTATGTGGTACCATTCCTCGCTCACCTGAAAATGCCTTTTTCTGGTAGTTCACTGATACTGTTTCTTACTGTCTTTACCCCTTTGCTATGGGTTTTTTCAAGATAAAACAAAAGGCAAGGTAAAAATGTTGTATATAAAGAAGTTGTTGAGGTAATTATATTCAGTTTCACAGTGTTTCATAAATATGAAATATTTCCAGATTTAGAATCAATAGACATTGCACCAAGAGAAAATAAAAACCTGTTACTTCCTTATGCCAAGCTCTGAACATGTTTTCCAACATACTGTCTGAATAATCTATCTTTACAATTAAATTGTTAGGTGTTTTGCAGTTGCTGAAGTGCATTTTTGCAGATGAGTATTTGCTAGTGTCAGAGTTGAGATTGCATAGGTACTTTTTAAATGTTGTGTCTCACGTGCCTGTTTTGTGAAATAGTCATCAGCTGCATCACACATTGATAGTCCATCAGTAGAACTTCCTTAACTATGAAGACATTTTGACTATCCAGACCCAAACTTTCCTGTTCTCAAGACAAAAGCATACTGAAGTCCTTTTCATGTCACCTTGGCATTCAGAAAAAGCAGTTGAATGGCATGTATATGTGTCACTTGAATACAAGGGGCTTGTAACCTGAAGTTAAATTCTTCACCCCCATCAGTTCAATGGCAAGGTCCCAGGTGAATTTAAATGTGTAAGATCATATTTTTGTGGAATGAGCAGCTGAATAACTATCAACCTTTAGGAAGGTGTTTCCCTAGCATTGGAGTATTAGGAATTTAACAGCATTAAGGGACAATTATCTCAGAATTATTTCCAATGACAATGTTGTAGTCTGTAAATAAAGCAACGGTGTTTTAAAATGGTTTGGTGGAATTCCATATTTGCATTATCGATTACATATAACAAGTGAAGTAATAACTTGCTTTTACAGGCAGCAAAATCTAAACAGAATGAAAACCCAAAATCCAGAGATGAGTAAGGAATATTGTATCTATGTGTTGATTCTATTATGTGTATTGCAAATATGAATCTGTGCTCACAAGACGACTTCTTAAACAGAACAGAAGGGAGAAATAGTGGGAGGTTTTTTTGAATCTTGTTCTTGCATTTTCCTCAACTGTATTTCATTAGACATACTCATACTAGCTGACTTACTCATGTGAATAACATTTTTCATGATCAGAGCTGAACTCCGTTAATATCATGGTAAAGGTAGATCACACAAGGGATTGTTTTACATTGAATGTTTGTTTGTGCAGATTAAAATAGCAATTCCAGTTAATTAGTAACTGCATGATGTATACACAGTAAAATTTCATGGGAATGCATTTAGATGCAATTCACCAGAATCACTAATTATTAATTATTGCTTAGTAAACACAAATGCCATGTTTTATAAAATGTTCTGCTTAAATTGAGCAAAATTGATAGTGCATCAATATCTTACAAAGCATAGAAATATTAAGGTAATGCTTAATGAAGAGTATTTTATGTAGGATAATCATGTTTGAAATCAGTTCTACTTCTGTGTTTCTGGAGGCACGTGGTGTAGAGAGAATATTCATTTATAACCATCAATGCATGAACTTTCTTCTGGGTTTTTGCTGTTGAGAAAGACAAGGGTGGCTAGAATGCTTTTTTTATTTTTTTCTTTTTTTCTTTTGATCTGATAGTCAATGAGCCTGATTATTGCTTCTTTTAATATTTATTGTATAGTAGTATGGCTGTGGATTAAACCTTCTGTCCACACTACTCCCTGCTTCCTCTCAGCTATTGCTGCATCTCCAGGCAGACCATTAGCAAGACGTTTTCTCCTTTCCTCTTCAGCATTTGCATCCCTTGGCTGTGTTATTGCACTATGGTCAGAACAGCACTGCAAAATGCGTTTATTTTGTGCTGGATGACCGCTTTTCTGTTAATCTTTTGTAGAAGAGTAATTCTGATGTTCTCATGATGGTGTGGTGTACTGCTTTTTTTATCCAGCTGGAGAAGTCTGTGCTATTGCTCTAACAACCAAATTCAGGCTTCCAGAAGAATGAAGACACCCTAGATGCTATGGTTTGTGTGTGGGAAGATGGTGAATAACTGGAGAGAGACATGTGTGCTGGATTTGAGATGCGTTAGAAACAAGTTCAAGTATAAAATTATGTAAAAAAGAGTACACTTGTTGAGAACATCAGGAAACAAAAGAATCATACATTTTAGATGCTCCCTTCCATTATACAAATCGAGTTTAAATAAGCTGTAAATACCACTTGTTTTTCACTTAGCAGTCTGGTTAGCAATGGATTCTGTGTGTCAATGCATTTGTATATAAAAGCTACAATAATGTATCATAATGGTTCTCTTTTGCTTTAGAAGTGCAGAATGATAGAGAGGATCTCAGGCATGAAAAAAGAACCTCTTCTAGCCAGTAGGAAGGTGAAGAATAGGCAACAGCTGCTTTTGTGAGGGGGCTGTGGCTATAGTAAAGAGTTGTTAGCTTTCAAAGCAGTAGAGGTACTGCTGAGTAGTCCTAAACATTGGCTATTATTTTCTAATTGTCCAAAATAAGAAAGAAATACTGTCAGATAATTTTTTTATCTCCTTTTCATGGCTTTGTTGTTCCCAACTGTCATGATTTATAGGGAGATCTGATGTGTTTTCTTGAGGAGAGGGGAAGGGAGTTGGAAGGGACCTACAACAGTTACCCAGTTGAACTGCCTTACCAATTCAGGGCTGACCAAAAGTTAAAGCATGCTATTAAGGGCATTGCCCAAATGCCTCTTAAACAGTGACAGGTGTGGGGCATCGATCAGTTCTCTAGGAAGCCTGTTCCAGTGTTTGACCATACTCTCTGTAAAGAAATGATTACTAGTGTCCAGTCTGAGCCTCCTCTTGCACAGCTTTGAACCATTCCCTCCTTTTCTCCAAACTAGAAAAATCTAGAGTCCTCAGAGGACATGCCTCCAGCCGTTTCACCAGTTGTGTTGCCCTCCTCTGGAGGCATTTGAGCACCTTTAACACCCTTCTTAAGTTGTGGGGCCCAGAACTGCACACAGCACTCATGGTGAGGCTGCAACCATGCTGAATATAGCAGGATTATCACCCCTTTTGACTGGCTGGTTTTATTGTGTTTGATGCACCCCAGCATGCGGTTTGCCCTCGGGGCTGCCAGGGCACACTGCTGACTCTTACTGAGCCTGCTGTCGACCAGCACCCCCACATCCCTTTCTACAAGGCTGATCTCCAGCTTCTCCTCTCCCAATTTGTACTGTGTCCAATGTTACTCCATCCGAGGTACAGAATCCAGCATTTGGTCTTGTTAAATTTCACACCACTGACGTTTGCCAAATGCTCCAATTTATCTAGAACCCTCTGCGTGGCCTCTCGTCTCTTTCAAGGGTCAGCAGCACCTTCCAGTTTCATATCATCAGCAAACTTGCTAATGAGGCATTCAACTCCTGCGTTCCATTCATTGATAAAAATCTTGAATGGAACTGGCTGTAGAATTGAGCCCTGAGGAACGCCACTGGTGACCTGTCACCAGCCAGATGTAGCCCCATTCACTACAGCCCTTCGAGCCCTGCTGTTCAGCCAGTTCTTCACCCAGCGCACTGTGGACCTGTTCATCTCACAGCTGGACAGCTTGTCCAAAAGGCTGCTGTGAGGGACAGTATCAAAAGCCTTACTAAAATCCAGAAAAACTACATCCACCAGCTTCATCCATGAGGTGAGTGCATAGAAGGATATCAAATTAGTTATACAGGTCTTTCCCATTGTGAACTCATGATGACTTTTCCTGATGGTTGCGTTGTTCTTTAAATGCCTTTCAATAGCACCCAGTATGATCTTCTCCATAATTTGTCCAGAAATTGAGGTTAGATTAACAGGTCTGTAGTTTCTTGGGTCTTCCTTCATGCCCTTCTTGTAAATTGGAATAACATTGGCTAGCTTCCAGTCAGTAGGGACCTCCCCAGACTCTTACTCTTCTTTAAAAAAAACCTAAAAACAAAGGGGGGGGAAAAAGCATATATACAGGAATAAATGTTAAGTGTTCTGTGTATGTTCTTAAAGCTTAATAGCTAGAAAGCAAGGAAGCTTTACTTGCTTGTAAATTAATCTCAGGGGGAGAGGCAGCTGAACCATGATTTTTAATTATTAGGAACTTAAGATACTATGTAAATAGCAGCAGCAGGAGGAAGCCAGGGAAAACCCAAGCTTTTTTTGTTTGTTTGTTTGCTTGCTTCTCTTCTGGTTTCCATTTTAATAAATCATTCTAAGCCTATGCATAAAGAAAGTTCCATATTCATTTTAGATTAAAGAATAGATACAAATGTCTGTGTAAGAAACAGCGAGGCCATGCTTTCAGCATTGTGACAGAGATTAAGCAAGAAAAGGAAACTTCTTAAATCTAAATTAGTCCAGGGTAATCAGGAACTTCATATGTTATTTTCACACTTGGTAGGAGTTTGGTGGAGAGAGGCAGAGGAGAAGATTGAAACAGGGAAGTGGAAGGAAAATCAATGTCTGGACATTGTGGAACATACCTAGCAGTTGCATTAATTTTTCTGTCTTCTACACCATTGATTCTTAGGTCTCTTTTAATTGTGATAGTGCTTGTGCTTTGACTTATTCTCTCTCTTTTTGACACCCCTTCTNTGACAGGTGTGGGGCATCGATCAGTTCTCTAGGAAGCCTGTTCCAGTGTTTGACCATACTCTCTGTAAAGAAATGATTACTAGTGTCCAGTCTGAGCCTCCTCTTGCACAGCTTTGAACCATTCCCTCCTTTTCTCCAAACTAGAAAAATCTAGAGTCCTCAGAGGACATGCCTCCAGCCGTTTCACCAGTTGTGTTGCCCTCCTCTGGAGGCATTTGAGCACCTTTAACACCCTTCTTAAGTTGTGGGGCCCAGAACTGCACACAGCACTCATGGTGAGGCTGCAACCATGCTGAATATAGCAGGATTATCACCCCTTTTGACTGGCTGGTTTTATTGTGTTTGATGCACCCCAGCATGCGGTTTGCCCTCGGGGCTGCCAGGGCACACTGCTGACTCTTACTGAGCCTGCTGTCGACCAGCACCCCCACATCCCTTTCTACAAGGCTGATCTCCAGCTTCTCCTCTCCCAATTTGTACTGTGTCCAATGTTACTCCATCCGAGGTACAGAATCCAGCATTTGGTCTTGTTAAATTTCACACCACTGACGTTTGCCAAATGCTCCAATTTATCTAGAACCCTCTGCGTGGCCTCTCGTCTCTTTCAAGGGTCAGCAGCACCTTCCAGTTTCATATCATCAGCAAACTTGCTAATGAGGCATTCAACTCCTGCGTTCCATTCATTGATAAAAATCTTGAATGGAACTGGCTGTAGAATTGAGCCCTGAGGAACGCCACTGGTGACCTGTCACCAGCCAGATGTAGCCCCATTCACTACAGCCCTTCGAGCCCTGCTGTTCAGCCAGTTCTTCACCCAGCGCACTGTGGACCTGTTCATCTCACAGCTGGACAGCTTGTCCAAAAGGCTGCTGTGAGGGACAGTATCAAAAGCCTTACTAAAATCCAGAAAAACTACATCCACCAGCTTCATCCATGAGGTGAGTGCATAGAAGGATATCAAATTAGTTATACAGGTCTTTCCCATTGTGAACTCATGATGACTTTTCCTGATGGTTGCGTTGTTCTTTAAATGCCTTTCAATAGCACCCAGTATGATCTTCTCCATAATTTGTCCAGAAATTGAGGTTAGATTAACAGGTCTGTAGTTTCTTGGGTCTTCCTTCATGCCCTTCTTGTAAATTGGAATAACATTGGCTAGCTTCCAGTCAGTAGGGACCTCCCCAGACTCTTACTCTTCTTTAAAAAAAACCTAAAAACAAAGGGGGGGGAAAAAGCATATATACAGGAATAAATGTTAAGTGTTCTGTGTATGTTCTTAAAGCTTAATAGCTAGAAAGCAAGGAAGCTTTACTTGCTTGTAAATTAATCTCAGGGGGAGAGGCAGCTGAACCATGATTTTTAATTATTAGGAACTTAAGATACTATGTAAATAGCAGCAGCAGGAGGAAGCCAGGGAAAACCCAAGCTTTTTTTGTTTGTTTGTTTGCTTGCTTCTCTTCTGGTTTCCATTTTAATAAATCATTCTAAGCCTATGCATAAAGAAAGTTCCATATTCATTTTAGATTAAAGAATAGATACAAATGTCTGTGTAAGAAACAGCGAGGCCATGCTTTCAGCATTGTGACAGAGATTAAGCAAGAAAAGGAAACTTCTTAAATCTAAATTAGTCCAGGGTAATCAGGAACTTCATATGTTATTTTCACACTTGGTAGGAGTTTGGTGGAGAGAGGCAGAGGAGAAGATTGAAACAGGGAAGTGGAAGGAAAATCAATGTCTGGACATTGTGGAACATACCTAGCAGTTGCATTAATTTTTCTGTCTTCTACACCATTGATTCTTAGGTCTCTTTTAATTGTGATAGTGCTTGTGCTTTGACTTATTCTCTCTCTTTTTGACACCCCTTCTTATCTCAAAGTGTTTCTAGTCCAATGTTAAGTCCTGATTCTCGTGTTACGACATACTCCCGCACGTTCGTCTCATCAGGAAGCATGCATATTTTTGTAGTGGTCTCATCATGAGATTGGGACACATATAGGCATCCTTTGAATAAAGAAACCCACAAGGAAACATATCAAGTAGTTTTGTAGGCATATGGAGTCTCAAAAAAAACATGAGAAATTTCTAGACAGTTTTTGTAGCTAACTACAAATAGCACAGCACGGGTTGGTATGAGTTGTGGAACTTACACCATGGCCATGGCCATGAATTAGTTCTGGTAGGGGAAAGGATTCAAGGCACTCTGGCATAAGTAGGATCCTAAATCCAATCTGCACTATCTTCAAAACTGTTACACTATTACCCTCAATTTTTACTATTAGCTGAGTTGCCATCCTTGATTTTATTTTGCAGTTTATTCTGTAAAATGGTCACATAGTGGGATTTGCAACTACTTGCAGTGTTTTCCAGCTCTGTATCTTCTCCCAGGCAATCCTTTGAAGTCATCCCTGCTGAATATTGTTCTTTTCTTAGGTTCTGTGATTAAATGTGCATTTGCCTGGCCAGAATTAGCTTAGCTTTTGATTTTTCTTATGAAATGGGTAAAACTTTTTCAAGTAGTTGTCTTCCTCGATTTGGCAGGGGAAGAGCACAAGGCTTCAAATGTTGGATTTGTAATAACACACATCCATTGATAGCTTTTCAAGCACAGTTAAAAATCAGTGCTTGATTTCTGGTTTTTCTGCCTCTTGGTGAACCTGAACTGCTCCAGGCTTACTGCGATGTTAATGGATGACAAGAGATTGCCCAGCAATCATGCAGAAAGGGGAGACACAGAGAAGGCCATGTGGTATGATTTAAATACCATTGCATCAGGTAGGCAGTAACAACTGAGATGCTCTCTTGAATCCCAAGACCAGCACAAGGTAACGTTTGTTCTGATATCTGTGAAAGATACACATTGTAGCAGACTCCAGAGTACAAATGCAGTGAGTTTCATGACTCCGGCACGTTGTGTATGGCAGCTGGATTGTGCAGGACTATCCCTGTAGCTCTCATTGCCTTTTCTTTAGGATAATGCAGACAGAAACCCCTGCTTACCTTTAAGGAGAAACTTGGTCCTCATGAAAAGAAATATATTTGAGGTGAGTACGCCTCAGCAAAGGACTAGACGTTGGGTTTGGCTATCCCCTGGAGTCCAATTTCATGATATAAAATGAAGATGGATTGAACTGCCTTCCTCTCTGCTGTAGTGGTAGCTGATACATGGACTCCTTTGCACAGGCTATGCCAGAGGCATTGCCTTAGCTGAACTTTAACTGGTTGTAAAGGGCTTTCTTACTTAATATGCTTTTGGTCCGCTGCATCCTCCTGTGCAATTTTATTTTTTATAACATTTTTAATGAAACTTATTTTTTGCCCTTAGCTTTATGGAGTCTCTGAAATGCCAGAGAAAAAAAGTAATTAAGTAGAGTAATGGCCTTAAATGGCCAGTTCGTAGTTCTTTGTTGATACATTTTAAAGAATGCTTTCTGCAGAGCAAAATCCCAGAGGAAAATTAGTGTACTCCCAAAGGATATTTTTTATTATTTTGGAAGAAAACAAGAAAAAGGAGATGGTTTGGGTTTTTTCTTACTCTCCATATAGCTAGGCTGAAAGAAGTATTACCCTTGTCTTTGCCATCTCTTTCATAGTAGTATTTTCTTAAAAAGCTGACTTGTATAAAGCCTAAAGAGAGGCTCGTTTGAACTGAAGGCTTGTGTCCAGTTCAGTCACCTCAGCCTAAAACTGCAGTTCTTCAACCTCTTGTCCAATGGCTGCTGGCATGTCTTACTTCTATGGGCACCTCAGTTTCTCACGGTGAAGTTTTTTGAGGATCTCGGGTGGCTGCCCACCCGAGGTGCCTCAGGCTTGTGTTCTGCCTCAGAGTCTACACAAAATATAAAACAACATGTAGCAATTTTCTGAAGTCATTACAGCTGCAACCATCCACCTCCTCTCCTTCTATTCAGAACATGCCCCAGGATCTGTATCCTTGTTCTGCGTATTCCTGTTTCCTGGGCCAATTCCTTACCCGTCTTCCTTTCTGGGTGTCAACGTGAGGGCCTGAAAGATTCAAAGAGGCCCAAAGGAATGTGAGACATTTCACAGCCCTGAAGATTATTTGTGTATTTTATAGAAAGGACTAATACAGTCTTTGGAGCACAAATTAAGCTCCTTTCTTCATTTCTGATCTTGGATAGCATTGTTTTATTTCCTTTGGCTGACTGCAGTGCATTCAAAATCCTAATCTTTTTTATCTCATGATTAGACACTATAAAAAAAGACTGTGCCTGTTCTGCATGAACACACATGATTTTCGTAAATATGTGAGTAAATATATAAGCAGAATACGTAAGCAAACAGAGAGGGTTGTTCTCCAGTAGTAACTTTTCTTCTTTGCTGTGTTTCCAAAATACAGAAGACAACAATCTGCTACAGTGCCTTTTAACTCAGCAGCTAACCATTATCTGACTAGCTGTGGAGGTAGTTGGTTATAATCAAGATAGGCAGTAGTACCTGCAAGATGAGTCCTGCAGAAATCTCCAGGAATTTCCAACAGCATTAAAAATCTGAAAAACTGATTTACATTACTGGGCTACAATTTTTCTATGTCTGTTCACCTATTGTTCATTTAAAAAAAAAAAAAAAATTAAGAAATATAAGAAATGAAAACTGTTGAGAGAAGCACTCCGTTATATAAGAAGAAATGTATCACGGAAGACATTTGTACAAGAAAACAGAAGTTATCAAATCAAAAGTAGTCTTGGATTTTTTTGTTGAAATAGACTTAAAAGACCTTGTGCAGCCTAATTATTCAAATTCTTAGCAACAGTTTTAATTGTTAAAGGTATTATTGTTTTCCAGAAATGAAGAAAATTAAGATTTTGCCCTTACTGGCTCATCTTGTTTGATGTTATCTGCTGCTATATCTGTTAGTTGTAAACAAACATAATGACTGTAGTTGCTTACCAAAGATCTGTTATTGTAATGTGAAAAGCCTGTGGTACTACACCTCAGTAGTTTGTAATTCTGACAAAATTATTCCTGGAAATCTATAGTAAGAGTATACTGGATCAGTTTTGGCCAGTCTCTTCTGTGATAAAGGTTGTGGTTTTTAAGTTTTCCTACCTTCCCAGAAAGGGAAAAAAAAGGAATCTGAAAAAAAAAAAATAACTGGAGAGAAACTACTTATATTGCTAGACTGTGTAATTGATTAGCAGATGCTCTGGGTTAGAATATAATGTCTGTTTATATATCAGCCACAAAATGATTGCCTTATCTTTCACATGATTGTGTATGAAGCAAATTAGTTTTCAGAGTGAGGATTTGTATGTTCCCACAATTAACCCATGTTTTTGCCAATTGTGCTATGTAATTAATTGACATGTCTCCCTTATGACTGTTAGGTTGCAAGTTCATTTCCTAGGGGCATGTAGTAACGTCTTTCTTCTTCTCTAGTTTGTGTTCTTTGTTAGGTAATATGGTCACCTACAGCCTCTCTGCTGAACCTTTTGAAATGGGTGAAGTTTTGTTTCATTACAGAAAATACATTTTTACAATTATTTTCTTTTGACAAATGTTTCTGATGAGCTACAACCATATTAATTGAGTCTCCTGGTATTTTCAAGTTTTAAAATACAGATCAATTTAGTCATTGCATAACTATTTATTTTACCTTCATTTAAATCATAGCATAGCATTCCAGCTTTTAAGTATTTAATTATGTAAATTTATATTAATTTGCAGCCTCATTGCACAATTCTCATCTCAGTTGCTGATGGCAAAGATGTGCAGTTGTACTTGCTTATGCAAGTTCATGCATCATGGCAATACAGATGTAACCTGAGAAGCCCAGGTTTGAAAGTATGCACCCTGCTTTGTCTCCTGGTTCACTACATGAAGATGAGAATAGTGTGCAGGATTTGTGGGTTATTACATACATAAAATATCATAAGACCTTTAGAATATTCTGTATAAAGGCATGCCAGCCCCTAAAGAGAAAGAGTCCATGCAACGTTGTCCATCCCACCAAGTTCCTGTAAGCATTTCAAATGGAAGGGGTTTAATTACAAGCTGGTGCTTGACGAATCTTGACAATTGGCTTAGTGATGTATTTTGTTTGTCAAAAATCTGGAGCTCTTGAGTCCTAAATCACAAATCTTCTGTTATGCCTAGTTTACAGGGAGTTTTGGACCTTCTTTCACTATGAGCTCTACACTTAAAAAATTTGTGCATCACTGTTTACACAGTGGACAACTAGGCCTGGTTTTAACAAACCATCTCAAAATAACTTTTCAAGTAGGTGAGTTTTAGGTTTACGATCTTGTTGCTTGGCTCTTGATCAGCTTCATCATTCTCAGCTCTCAAACAAGTTATCTTTTTGGTAACTTTGGTGAATGTCTTTGCTAGCAGGGTGGTGTGCCCATTTGCGGTCTCCAGTCCTTCAGTAATGTATACCTTGAAAGTACAAGCACTGTAATACCTGAGCTAATCTCATGGAGGAATAAATCATCTTACGGGAGATGGAGTATAAGTGAATACTCAGAATATTTTTTGATGCCACATTTACTTAAATAACTCTGCATATGGTTCTTAATGGTGATGGATAAAAATCTGTCCAAACTAAATTTAGAGCTGGAGTATCACTTTCAGTCCTCCAGGAAAACTGTTTTCTGGAGTATAGTTTTCTGCATCTTTCACCTTTCCTCCAGCTTTTTTGCTTGGTATTTCTAAAAGATGTCAATTAGCATGCCTTCTTGCTAGCCAAATGTGCCAGCATTCCTGAGCCCCTGCTTCATGTATTAAATGACACAAAGGGGCAATTCCATTAACTAATGTTGCTGTAATGATTTACAGCCATTCAAGGTGTCTGATTATCTGCAAATGGACTAGACAGCAGTTTTCTCTCTTGCTTTCCCCCAACTCTCCACTTTCTGTTTGCTGTTGATCACCATTTTCTGACTACTCTCTTCTTCATGGCAAACCTAGAAGAGGCTGCAGACTGGCCCCCTAGCTTACTTATTTTAGTGAAGCCCCATTTTCAGTTTTCTTAATATGTGATTCTAATATGTGATTTTGGGTTTGTTCTACCTTGCCTTGTTTCCTTTCTTGCTGTTTTCTCTTTTTTCACTTCTTTCAACGGTCAATCCCGTGATTTACCAATCCCAACCTTTTTGATGCTTCCCTCCCTTTTCTCCGTTGGTTTAGTGCTCATGGTTCTTGATGCATGCTTTTATCTCCATGTTCACCCCTCTCACCTGATTCAGTGTTGTGGTTACTCCTTTTGAGTAGCCTTGAAGCATGTGTTTTTCTCACCAAGCAGACTTTATCCATTCATGCTCTCACTGACTGAACAGCACTATCGTCCTACCTCTTCCAGAAATTTAGGCCAGCAACTGCTGCTTAGTATTTCTCAGAGCTATTTTAACCAACCTGTCTCACCCACATGCATTTGCAATGCCATGTTTCAGACAAGAACTTAGACATGAGAACTTAATGAACTTCTGAGCTGAAGTGACAGGTCTGCAGTTTTCATCTTCATACCAGCCGTAGTGCCTTCATTGACTCTTCTTTGGACATGTTGTCTGCTCTGTCCGCAAGGTCTCTCTTTACTCCTTTGTAGCTCTTTAACTCCATGTTTTCTGCCACCATTTCAACTGGTCTGTATTTGTTTTTCTGCATTTCCCGTACCAAGTATTGTCTTTGACTGAAATTTTACTCAGCCTTTTTGCAATTTCCCTGCACTCCTGCTCTCAAATTCAGATTTTACCCTGTCCCGTCAGTGGAAGCTACCATTGTCTTATGCCTCAAGTAACCTTATCAAAGGCAGTTTTCAGGACATCTGCTCAATCAATCCTCCTTGACTAGTTTCTTCCTTCTCAAAATCTTGTTTCAAGAATGTTCTTTCTTTTTTCTCAGTAGTTACTGCTATGGCTCACTTGGTCTTTGGGTTTTTTTTTTCTTAGTTTCTCTCCATCTGTGGTGCAGTGTTATTGCCAGATCCATTTGTGGAACTGTAGACTGGAATCAGGCAAAAGCTGTAGATTGGTATCTCAGAACTCTGATTCAAATCCTGGAAGGAAAGTTGTGCTTATGCTTTGGTTGCTGACACTCTAGGCTTTTGGAAATTAAACAAAAGCTAAGGACGAGTATCTGTAACTCTGCATGCTTATCTTTTGGTAAGCGATTTGAGAGTTTGAAGTGCAAGATTGTAACTCATGGACATTCCCATTTGACTGAAAGTAAATACCAAAAATATATAATCCTTGGCTGACCTGCTGTCTAAGCCATCTGCCAAGAAATCTAGCAGGTGCCTTCATTCTAGGCTTATTAGGATTTACTGCTTTTTACACTCCCTTTGCTAGTAAGTAAGTTAAGAAATGATGACACAAAGCTGGGAGGGGTGGCTGCCGCACCAGAAGGCTGTGCTGCCGTTCAGCATGACCTGGACAGGCTGGAGAGTTGGGCAGGGAGAAACAGTATGGAAGTCAACACAGGCAAATGTAGGGTCCTGCACCTGGGGAGGAATAACTCCATGCACCAGTACAGGTTAGGGGCTGACCTACTGGAAAGCAGCTCTGTGGAAAGGGACTTGGGAGTCCTGGTGGACAACAGGATGGCCAGCAATGTCCCCTTGTGTCCAAGAAGGCCAATGGCATCCTGGGGTTCATCAAGAAGAGTGTGGCAAGCAGGTGGAGGGAGGTCATCCTCCCCCTCTACTCTGCCCTGGTTCGCCTCATCTGGAGTGCTGTGTCCAGTTCTGGGCTCCCCAGTTTAAAAGGGATGGGGCACTGCTGGAGAGGGTACAGCGAAGGGCTACAAAGATGATTGGGGGGCTGGAGCATCTTTTTTGTGAGGAAAGGCTGAGGGATTTGGGTCTTTTTAGTCTGGAGAAGGCTGAGGGGGGATCTCCTCAATGCTTATAAATATTTAAAGGGAGGGTGCCGGGAGGAGGGGATCAGTCTTTTTTCAGTGGTGCGAAGTGATAGGACAAGAGGTAACAGGTACAAACTTGAATATAGGAAGTTCCATCTCAACATGAGGAAGAACTTCTTTACTTTGAGTGTGGCAGAGCACTGGAACAGACTGCCCAGAGAGGTAGTGAAATCTCCCAACTCTGGAGACATTCGAAACCTGCCTGGATGCCAAACTGTGCAACCTGCTGTTGGTGGACCTGAGTTGGCAGGGAGTTGGACCAGATGATCTCCAGAGGTCTCTTCCAATGCCTAACATTCTATGATTCTGTGAAAAAAATATGTTTTAGGTTGAGGATCTTTAAAATATTGTCACTTCTGCACAGCAATTTAAAGTACAAGTGAAAAATATGTATAAAAGCTGAACTTTTTCGCTTTCAATAGTGTTTTAATATTTGCTATATATCATGGAATCATAGATAATTTTGGTTGGAAGGGATCTTTAAAGGTCATCTAGTCCAACCCCCCTGCAGTAAGCAGGAACATCTGCAACTCGAACAAGTTGCTGAAAGCCCCATATAACCTGACCTTGATTGTTTCCAGGGATGACACGTCTACCATCTCTCTGGGCAACCTGTTCAGTGTTTCACCACCCTCATGGTAAAAAGTTTATTCCTAATAGCTAGTCTGAATGTACCCTCTTTTAGTTTAAAGCCATTACCCCTTGTCCTGTCGCTACAGGCCCTACTAAAATGTCTGTCCCCGTCTTTCTTATAAGCCCTTTTTAAGTATTGAGAGGTCGTGATACGGTCTCACTGGAGCCTTCTCTTCCCCAGGCTGAACAAACCCAGTTCTCTCAGTCTGTCCTCATAGCAGAGGTGCTCCAGCCCTCTGATCATTTTTGTGGCCCTCCTCTGGACCTGCTCCAAATGGTTCATGTCTTTCCTGTGCTGAGGTCTCCAGAGCTGGACTCGGGGACTCACAGGAGCAGAGTAGAGGGGTGGAATGACTACCTTTGACTCTCTGGCTATGCTTCTTTTGATGCAGATCAGGATGTGGTTGGCTTTCTGGGCTGTGAGCACACATTGCTGGTTTATGTCCAACTTTTCATCCACCATTACCCCTAAGTCCTTCTCTGCAAGGCTGCTCTCAATCCCTTCATCCCCTGGCCTGTGTTGATAGCAGGGCTTGCTGTGACCAAGGTGCAGGACCCTGCACTTGACCTTGTTGAACCTCCTAAGATTCATAAGTGCCCACTTCTGGAGCTTGTCCAGGTCCCTCTGAATAGCATCCCATCCCTCCAGCATGTCAACCGCACCACTTGGCTTGGTGTCATCTGCAAACTGGTGGGATTCATCCCACCAAGTTTCCACAGTGGCGATTAGATTGTAGTTTTCTAGCAGCATGGTGGCTTACAGCTCCTCCTGTTTGTTGCACATGCTGCATGGTATGGATGGCATGCATGGTGTAGAGGCACTTCAGCTGGGCCATCAGCTGTGTCACCTTCTTAGAGCAACACCCCTTAATTCCTTTGAGATATTTCACTGGTGTTTCCCTCTTGGCTCCTGTTATCTCAGGAGCCCTTGGCTCATTTCCGTAGGTGTGCTCCAATGTACACAGCATGTCTCAGAACAACGTCTCAGAGTGTGGGCCCTCACTAGCACCCCATCCCTCTAACCCTGGCGTATCATCTCACGGCTTGTCATGCGAGAGCCTGAGT
>VZSF01003145.1:299793-479677 GCA_013398295.1 Chionis minor | reverse complement strand
GTACATACATATATATATATATAAAGCTTTATAGTGACTGCTAGTTAGAGTGCCTTATGTAACTGTAAAACATGTTAAAGATATATCAAAATATACTTTTGCTGGTAACTATGTTAAAAGTCTGTCTTTGCTAGGACTTCCTAGCAAAGATGTTTTGTGATGAACATCAAGGAAGAATGTGTTGGGAGAATGTTTTTAAATTACAGAAATAGATTTTGATAAATTGAAAGTAGATTGAAGTGATTTGATAGTCCAACTTTTGTTCTTCTTATTTATCTATCAGTTCGCACTTCTTTTCCATTTCATACTCTAAAAACAGCCATCTCGTCCATCTCAGCTACATGCACAATCTATTTAACAAAATAAACCTTGATAATCTGATGTTTTTAAGATTACACCAAAAATGAGAAGGAAAGGAAACTGCTGCCTTATGGAAAAGCAGATTTATTAAATAAAAAGGGTGCTGGCATATTGTGAAAAATTTGTTAAATTTTTACTTCAGTTTTATAGGTTAACAAAAGTACGTGTAAAGGCTGACCAGCACAATCATATGTACCTAGGATACTGTATTTGTATAATTTTGACATTTTAAAATTAATAAGGATTCCTGTTATTAAAGCAAAGACTTCCGATGTCCTTATAGGAATATATTTTACATGTCAGGCTATTGGAAATTGTAGATGGCAGGGTGAAAAGCACTCATAGATTAAATTACTCTTGTTGTTACAGAAGTTATTAGCAGGACTGAGAAGGGAAAACAATGTCAAGATTGACTTGCATTTGAAGGTTCTCTCATTCTGGTTGTTATATCTTGATGGGAGAAATGTCAGTGTGCTACTACAAACCTCATGTCACGTGTATTTTGTTGATCTGTCTTACTGTATGTAGTCAACATGCTCCAAATGAATGGACTACATTTATTCATGTGGTTATGCCCCATAGGGGTATGTTGCACTTAAGTCACCTCAGTCCTCCTAAAAAAAAAATTTCCTTAACATTTTTGCAAATTTATAAGGATGCTAAATGCATAATATCTACATAAAGTCTCTAATATTGAGGTGTGGTCAAGTCATTTTTGGCCATGAGTGGTTTACTAACAACAGTTATTTTTTGTACATGAAACAACTTCTACTGTCTGCAGTATAAGCCTCTGCTTTCAAAAGCATTACAAGACCATGGGTGGAGACTGCATTCTGCACGTAACCGATATAAATGTGGGACTCAGTTTTTGTGACAGATTTTTCCTACTACTGACTCAAGAACTGTGAAGACTTCTTACCTCAGTTTGCTAGTATTAATTGTCCTTCTGACACTCCTCACCTTCCATCCTCCACTACTACTCAGTTGAATATAAATGTCCCAAGCAGCTGAGCTTCTAGAGCCTCTTGATGAGACTTCTTCAGGCTGGTTCATGGTGTTGTTCCATTTTCTGCATCTCAGGTGTTCTCACTGTTAATTTTGTCCCATCCCTTGTCACTCCATATTATGGAGTATGGATTAAAAACACCAGGAGTATCCATAGCAGCTACTGTCATGATTGTCCATCTATGTCATTAATTCTTGCTAGACAATAGTCCATTAATATTGTAAAAGATGTGGACTTCCATCATGTGATCTTTCAGCCTTTTACACTAATGACTGTACACGTGCATAACTGAGACTAATAAGTACCAGATTGCAAAATTCTTAACTAAGTAGAAAAGCCTACATCAGAAATGTTAGACCCAGTGTTCTGTATTCAGATCTTCTTTTCCTTGTGATATCGTGCAAGCTGTTTACTCTCCCTCACTATTTCTTTTAAGAAATTGAGATAAAACACCATATATGTCCTAAACGGAGATTTAAGTAAACAATATACTCTTTTGGAACTGTCAGCTGTAGGTTTTAAGTTGATTTCCAAGTTAAAGGTTGCAACTGTTGCAGACAGAAGACCTTGTGCAGATGAGTACCTGACTTATAAGTGAATACAAGAAATAAATGTACTGTTCAGTCACAAAAATATTAGCAAATAATTTGTCTGCATTATCTAGAAAATGTGAAATGTATGTGACATTTAGCAGGACACAAGAACTGGATTTCAGCACCCTGTCCATTTTACATGAACCCATGGAAGTGAATGATCCTGAAAACAGATGACCATTTCTTAACTGTCACTTTAAAAAAAATAAATAAATCCACAAACTAGGCTGCATTGTAACTTTTGTAATGCTTTCTGCTTTTAATAAGGCATTCATTTAATATGGTGTTTATTGTCAAATTAGCCGACGTCTACCATTATTTTCAGGAGCATATGGTACACTTCAGGGTTTACTGGTGCTCAGGCTTAGCCATTCTTAGTGTGTTATCTTTAATAAGAGCACAGTTTTCCACCACATGTTTTTAATGAATTATTTGCTAAGTTATACTTATGTATAACCCACATGACTTGTAGATTTTAAAAGAATAACTTAGGTTCTGGAAAGTGCCACATAGTTTTTAGATTTTTTTTTTTTTGAAAGTACTTTAAATAAATTTTCACCCATACATGGCTGAAGCATTTTTTAGCCCGCACAGTAGTTTCTCTAGGATATCTAGGACAACTTGGTCTAATCATCAACTTTATTATTTAGGAGAATTTTGAGAAATTGGAAATATAAGTCAATGAACTAGGTGGGCAGAGAGCAGAGAAATCTCAGAGTAATAGCATGGCTGGCAGTGTGATACTTACTTCCTTTTGTGAAAGGAGAGCTGAAAGGAAATGTAAAAGAACATTCTGTCAGAATGTATTTGGTTTCATCATTCTCACGTCTACTCCAGACAACGAAATGAGACTTCTTTCTTGCTGCAATTTTCTCAGTCCCTTTAGACTCTAGACTGCTGAGTCGCAGTTGATGGAGCAGTAAGTACTGAGGTTGCTCTCCTTCATGAATCTATCTGTATAGATCTATACTCCTGAAGCTGCACGCTGACCTGCAGCCGTAAAGAACCTAGACAAGCCTCTCTCCAACTGCAGAGTTTCTGTTTCAGCAGGCAGTTGTAAAGAAAATATGATACCTGAGCTCAAGCATACAGACCCCACTTATGCAGTTTATTTCCTTATGATTCTTTGTTCTCTGGTCAGTCAGAAGAAGGTAATGTGTAGAAAAATGTATGTGGAAGACTGCAGTTGCCTAGTTCTGTTTAGAAAATGTAGGTCATTTATCGTTGCTTATCTTTTTACCCGTGAGCTAACCCAGTGGACTTAAACTTGCGGTTTGAACCACAAGCTATTTGGAAAGAAACATGGTTAGTCATGGTTTTCATGTTATTGTTTGTATTTCTCTATTAGCTCTGAATTCTCAATGTCTTTAGCTCATAATGTTGGTAAAAGATAAGTTAGAATGGATTGAATATTATTTAGCAGATGAATGAGGTTTTAACCATGCACTTCTGAGGGCTGATTTTAGTTGTTTGGGTTTGGTTGTTTTGGGGTTTTTTTTGTGTGTAGGATGGCAAGCAAAATGCTTTTTGTTAAAATATGGATTTCAATATGTAAAATTCATAGTCACTTCCTCAAGTATCTGTAGACCTGAAGTAGAATTGTGTATCAGAGATTCCACAGAAGAAGCACTACTTGCTTCTCTTGGTGTGGATCTGTGCATTATAAAAGATTAATGCAATTCACTGTCTTCTCACCAAAACTCTGGTTACCATTTAATGTGAACTGGAGAAAACTTAGCTGTGCCTGTCGAGCATTCATATCTCCAGTTCTCAGACTGGTCTTTTTCACAGAGGGAAAACATGCACATTCTAGATGACGTCTCTAAGTCATTCTAGATCTGTTAATATTTGATTTACCTGTCTGAGAAACACGGTGCCATGTATGTATTAACTAATTAAGAGACTCTCTTTATATAACTTTATATAACTTCCTCATCCTAGTTTAAAAATGTGCAGTTTTTAACTGCAGAAACAATTCTTCTACTCTTTAATCACCACTTATTAAAAAAAAAAAAAGGCAGAGCCTGCAAAGTAGAATTAAATACCCAGCTTGCTTATATTCAAGTTGATTATATAGTATAACAATCAGTATGATTACATTGGGATGTAATAACTTATCTTTTACGTTGTATTTTAAGCCTCTACTAGTATTTTACTGTGAAATATTTTTGTTAGTTATTAAAATTTACACTAAGGCTGGGGAAGAAGTCAGAATGTGTATCTGAAAAGAAAAAAATGAGTAATTAGAATTTTTGTTTTCAATCCTGACTGCAGAGTTCAAAATAGCAACAATATTCATGGGATAGAAATTTTTTTAATAATCAGCTCAGAATTTTCGGTTTTCATTTGGTTTGATTTGAAACTGAACCATATTCATCCTTCCTGAGTATGCCTTTGCCTCTCTTTCCTTGTTAGGTAAGGATTCCTGGTTTCATTACTTAGGAATTACACATCTTACAAATGCAAGCTGTTTTCCCACAGCTGAATTAACTGCTCTTCATGTTATAGAAGGAGGTTGCTGGAGAGTCTAAGGCATATAAGCAGCAGCGGTGTTATCAATCTGAACCAAAACTCCTTGGAGTCTCTGTAATAGCTCAGTCCAAACTGAATTCATGTCCCATATGTATTATGACTACTGAAGGGAGTAGTTTCATTAGAGTAATTTCTAAAACCTGCAAATGAGACAGCTGATGTTCAAATATCCACAACCAATTTCACCAGTAGCTTGCAAGCCTATAAAATAATTTCGTTCGGTAAAATGCATAGCATTGTAGAAAACCTTTGGACAGAAAAAGGAACCATGAAAAAGGGGTTTTGTCAAGAAATACCGATGAACTGTCCATGAGAGAGACAATTTGTGAATTATTAATTCAGCTTTACAGTCAGCAGCACCAGCAGAAATAAAGCTGTTGGCACACAAGTGACTTCACTGCTTCCCTTCTCCCTTCCCCTGTCTTTCTCTTCACTTTTACGTAGGGTGAAATAAAGTAAAATTCACACTGATTTCAGCAAAAACAGGCCAAATTTAGCACAATTGAATGTTTTGTGATATCAAGCCTGCACAGAACTCATTTTCGTTCATGACAAGTGAATATTTTGAATTAAATTTTTATGGTAAAACTGAAAGATATTCACACTAATATTCACAGCAGTGCCCATTATGAATCATTTGCTTGAATGTGTATTAATTATACATAGTGATTCAGTAGAATTATTTTATACATCATATGGTTAGGTAAGAGCTTAATATGTTTTTTTAATCCAGAAGAACAGGCTTATAATTGCTACTGCAGTACGGTGGCAAATATAAATAATGAAGAGTGAAGATACTCCCTATATGCCTGAGATTTGCAGATTGCTTGACCACTAAAAACTGTAATATTTTATGGAGAAAAAACACCAAATTCTCCCCATCATGACCTGCAACAGATCATTCAAGTTTTGGGTTGTTTGTTTTGGGTTTTTTTGTACAGGGAAGCAAGAGGGAAACAAGTCTTACAGCCCACAATGGGGGCAAAAATGCCTTCAATATTGGGCATTGGTGCAGGGTGTGATCCTGTTGTGTTATTTCTCAGTGGACAGTACTGTTGAACAGGTGGTGCAAAAGGAGGGGTATGTTCTTTTTGTCTTGAACTACGTATCTTACTAAGTCAGCAAAGAAAAACTGGAAGCGAATTTTGGTACCTAATGTGAAGAGAAATAACTTACTCAATGAAAAGTGTGCACTGTGTCGTATGTACTTCATGGTTTATAGTAGCTGTGTTGTCTGGCAAAATAATTTAATGAAGCCTCAAGCCCTGGAAAAGAGAAGTGCTTAGCTTAGGTGCGATGTCACAGACAATTATTTGGGACAGGAATTGGAAAAGAAGGAAGGTGTAGGCATACAATGGCAAATGGCATCACAGAAGCTGAACTTCTTCCCAGCGTGCTCATTCATCAGTGGCAATACAGTTTAGTGGATTGTTTAATTAGGTGTAATCAACTGCCAGTTGATGAGCATAGCACACAGTTGGCATTCATTGGAGCACTAATGAATAGTCCTTCTCATGCCTACAGTGACCATAAGGTCACAGAAATTATAGGTTATTTCACATGTCACTTGATATGTTCATAAGGGTCCTGTATGCTATTTTAAATAACTGTAGTCTGTAATCTGAGAATTCCTACCTTGGGCTTTGGTTGAACTGTCTCCAAATGTGTTGTACTTACTGCTAACACAAAAACTGAGCACACAAAGTTCAGTGAAGCTAATTATTTTATTGTGAAATTTAGTAAGAACCTTCAGAAGGTCTACTATCTGAATTCAGAATTTCTGCAAGAAACTTTTAACTAGCAGTGGAGGGGTCCAGTCTTGCATTTTTAACTCTCTGCTTCAGCAGTCAAGTTACAACCCTGCCATTTTGTTATAACTGACTCCCTAAAAATGGAGAAAGGGAAGTGAAAAAACCTGTGTTCATTTGTACAAGTTGTTTTGTTTTGCCAGAATATGCATTGTCATTCTAAGGAAAAGTGGTAATAGAAGTTATTTGTAGCACAGTTACATCACCTGCAGAAAAGAGGTAAAGCATCAGAAGTAAAGAAGATGGAAGTGGGGAAAGTTGTTACAGAAAATGGTAGAGAATGACCACTGGTGTGTGACAGGTACTGCCTTTGGTCTGTGGGTTCTAGTTTTTGTTGGCAATACTCCAAGGTATTGATGGCATCAGTTAGCATCATTTACCTCAGTGGGAGATGCCTCTGAGGTAAGTCAAAGCTGCAACACAGCTAGTATGTCAGGACTGGCAGCTGTGTCCTGAGATCATCTCTGCAGCTCAGCTGTTCAGAAAAATATTTTAATATCCCTGAAGGTTTGAGTATTCCCATTTATATGAGGAAAAGACATTTTGCTTGGGAGTGAGGCAAGAATACAGGACTTCATCTGTGATTCTGTTGCTTCGCTGCACAGATTGCATTTTCTCTGCACTGCTGTTATTATTTGCAATGAGATACAAGTGGAAATAGTCCATTTTTGTGTGTGTGTGTGTTGGACAACACTCTGAAACAGCATCAGAACTCTGATAGTTGTTCATGTGAATAACAAATTTGTTAAAGCATCATTTTAGAAGGACAGCGAGTAGTCTTTGAGACTTGTATGTGGCATCTTTCCAATTGTCATACATCTCTGAAGAGCCCTGCATTTGGCAGCTCTGTTTCCACAGGATATATTTAGACAATGGCCATTGTACCACATTGCATAACTGCATCCCAAGAATACCTTTGATGAAGGGGAATATATATATTGACTAGGCAGGGTTCACATCTTCATATCACATCTCAAAAGCTAGTTTCCCGAGGTCGCTCTCAGTGTATCAGGGAAAAGAGTCACTGGCTTAACTGTCTGAGTAAAATTGTGGCATCTTTAGAGTCTCCAGGAAATGGATAATCCTAGTGCTTTCTGAAAAAGCAATGCAGATCTTCTTTCCAGACATTTCTATATAAGACCTTTTGAAGAAAGTTGGTTTGGGTATAGAAGAGGGTATTAAAAATTGTGGGACACATCACAGCTGCTGGTGTCACTTAGAAGATCCTCAGAGTCTTCCCTAAACTTTGTTAGCGCTGCTTCCCTCTCTAGAATAGTTCAGAATAGGGTGACACAAAAAGACTTTATCTTTGGCCTGCAGTCATGTGAATTTGGTATTGCATATTGACACTAGGTTGCCCAGAAACTCATGCTGTCTTTCATAGGCTAGAGACTTGTTCCCTGAGCCTTACATTGTTCCAGAACTGGACTCAAAATCCATGTGCTCGGATATAACAAATATCCTCTGTTACCTTCTGTCAACTCAGATACCACCAAGGAATAAAGAAGGAAACCTGATACCCAGCATTTTTCAACTGTCACAAACAATTGTCTAGCCACTAGCAAGGTAGCTTCATCAATTGGTGATGCAAGGTGACATCCTATTGCTGTATCATCTTTTAGAGCTTTTGATCTTAAAAAGTCTCTGGTGGTCTTGTTCTCTGCCTCTTTATTTTCCAGACACAATTTGTTAACATAATGAGAGGAAAAAGAGACTGAAATGTCTGGGGGAAGGATAGCAAGGAAGCTGATTGTTCCAAAATAATTTAAAATAAAAGTTTAAATGATGCAAATTATATGTTTCATTAATATGTACCAAAACGTGATTTTTTAAAAGTCACTTAATTTTCTAGAAAGCAAATCAGCGTGAACTTTCACGTTTCTGTTTAAATAGATCACTTTCCCTGGTTCTTCCTCTGTTTTTTATGGACGCAGCCTGGTACCAGGATCAATCCCTAGAGCAATACAGGAAAATTGAAATTGATTTTCATCACGGCAGTCAACAGTATTCCTAGTAGGATGGGTTTGCAGGATGACTTCCTGAGATTGTAAGTGAACAGCAACAACCACATGGAGCATACTCTTGAGCCCTCAAAATTCTTAATTATGGGAGTTCTGTTTTACTTAAATAGCAGTAGGACTAAATGATTTTGCAGGAACAATGAAGCTGAAATGCTGTGTCCTACATAGGCATTGAGCAGCTATAGTTTCCTAGCTGAGTGATACCATTTCTGAAGACTTGCCAGAAATGTTCAGTGTACTTCCTTATTGAAATACCAGCGGGATCACAAGTCAGTTTGCATATTAAAGAGTAAATTGGGGAGCACTTTTGCTAGAGAGGATTAAACATTAATAATCCCTTTGAGAAACTATCATTTGGGGATGCATACTGTGGAGAAAAATTCAGCTTCGACATTTGATTTCAGGCTTCACATACTTTATTGGACTAAGGGCATAAAGTAGTTCCAACCTTGCCAATGATTATTTTGGCTTCTTTAGAAAGTAAAGTATATTGCGATTACCATAAACAAATGTTAAATGTAATTTGATTTCTTTTAAAGAAATGTCATCGTACATAACTGCTAGTTATATTACTGTGTAATTAGGATAATAGAAAATTAAATTACAGAAGCCAACCTGAGATGTACCTAGCTTCAGTATTTTAATGTTAATTAGACTATAGCATGTTTGATAAAACTGTATGTTCAAATGATATCAGTAAATGGAAACAGTATATGGTATTTATAGCTCTCCTTGAGTAACATTTTGCACATGTTGTTCTGAGAGCGTTGTTTGGAAAGAACAGCTAAAAATATTTTGGCTTTACGCTGTTTTGTACTATCTTGTGGCATCCTAGTGCACAAGCAGAGGCAGAAATTGAAGTATCTAACTAGCAATGTTGTGTTATGTTATACTACAGGCTACCTTATGTTTTGTTATGTTATGTTATTTTTATCATTTTTTTCATCTAGGCATTTAGTATTTACATACAGAATCATAGAATCGTAGAATTATAAAAAAGTTTGGGTTGGAAGGGACCTTTAAAGGTCATCTAGTCCAACCCCCCTGCAATAAACAGGGGCATCTTCAACTAGATTAGGTTGCTCAGAGCCCTGTCCAACCTGACCTTGAATGTTTCCAGGTATGATGCGTCTACCACCTCTCTGGGCAACCTGTTCCAGTGTTTCACCATCCTCAGTGTAAGAAATTTCTTCCTGATAGCTAGTCTCTTTTAATTTAAAACCATTACACCTTGTCCTATCGTAACAGGTGCTACTACAAAGTTTATAAGAGGCCCTGCTAAAAAGTTTGTCCTCATCTTTCCTGTAGGCCCACTGTAAGTACTGAAAGGCTGCAATAATGTCTCCCTGGATTCTTCTCTTCTCCAGGCTGAATAAGCCCAGCTCTCTCAACCTGTCCTCACAGGAGATGTGCTCCAGCCCTCTGATCATTTTTGTGGCCCTTCTCTGGACGCACACCAACAGGGCCCTGTTTTTCCTGTGCTACGGGCTCCAGAACTGGACACAGTACTACAGATGGGGTCTCACAGGATCACATTAGAGGGGTGGAATCAACTCCCTCAAACCTGCTGGCCACACTTCTTTTGATGGGTTTCTCTCTTTTCATGAATTTCAGACAGGCCCACTTCTCAAGCTTGTCCAGGTCCCTTTGGATGGCATCCCATCCCTCTGGCGTGTCACCCGCACCACTCAGTTTGGTGTCATCTGCTAACTTGCTGAAGGTGCACTCAATCCCACTGTCTACGTCATTGATGAAGGCATTGAACAGTACTGGTCCCAGTACAGATCCCTGAGGGACACCGCTCATTACTGATCTCCATCTGGACATAGAGCCATTGATCATTTGCCTCTGGATGTGACCATCCAACCAGTTTCTCATCCATCGAACAGTCCAGCCATCAAATCTGTAACTCTCCAATTTAGAGAGAAGGATGTTGCGGGACACCATGTCAGAGGCCTTAGAGAAGTCCAGATAGATGACATCCATAGCTGTTCCCTTGTCCACTGATGTAGTCACTCCATTATAGAAAGCCATCAAATTTGTCAGGCAGGACAT
Organism: Chionis minor; assembly: GCA_013398295.1. NCBI lineage: Eukaryota > Metazoa > Chordata > Aves > Charadriiformes > Chionidae > Chionis > Chionis minor. Next base: position 469,302 of record VZSF01003145.1, on the reverse strand, counting down.
GCCCTTGGTGAAGCCATGCTGGCTGTCTTCAATCGCCTTCCTATTCTCCACGTGCCTTAGCATAGCTTCTAGGAGGATCTTTTCCATGATCTGATCTGTGATATAGTTACCTATTGATTTCTTGTCACTGTCAAAGTGGGACAGAATTAACAAAACTGGGCTTGGATTGCAATGTGGCCAGTGCATGACATGGAGACCCAGTGTGCCCAGTTAGTGGTTTTTTTCCAATGCAACAAACCCAGGGGACCCGTGCTGATTCTCTCCTCTCCTTTATAGTGCCTGATGCCCCTGCTTCTGGTACAGTCCAGCTCAGGAATCCCAAAAATTTTTTATTGGAACAGACATTGACTTGAAACAGGCAGCTCTCTGTGTGTCATCTCGTACGCCAGATGCCAAAGATAGCTCTGGGTGCCTGAGCACACTCAGGTGGCACGTGGTTTCTGGCACTCCAGGGGCCTCGCTCACTGACAACTACTGGGTTTTTCATTGCCTGACAAGAACATGATTAATTCAGGCAACGTATTTATTACTGGCAAGTTGAGGAGGAGTAAAATCCTTCTGTATTCATCAGCATATGTTTTGTTGGAAGTCTGAAAGTGACTGCATATAGTTGATAGTGGTTAGAGACAAGGATTGTTTTTAGGTACTGCCCTGCCATAGATGTCGTTCTTGTGTCATGCAGGATTCAAAACTGTAAACTTGGCCTTTAGGAACTGGAATATTAGGTTTCTGAGGGTAGGTTTGACTGTGTGAAGGCCTCTTCAATTGCTGAATAGTACAGGGCACACTTTGTTTATTTCTTTGAATACGTTTTTGATAACTGTTATATTTTTGGAGACCAAAGAAGAGGGAGCATACAGCAAAACTTCAAATTAGCGCTTTGCTCTTCCTTTGAAAGCAGTTAACAGCAGCATGCCTGTTCTCATGCTGCCACTGGAATTGCTATTCTCTCTCAATCTCTCGCCCTTCATTAGAGCATCGACATATTGGACTTTTTGCTGCCTTGGTGAACGGCAGGTGTTTGAACGAGTGGGTGGTGGGCAAAGTGTGAGTGTGAGCTGCTCAGCCATTGCACTGGTAGCATCTTCCATCTCCCACGAGGCTGAGTAGGCAGAGTAAAGAACAGATAAGTGACTTTGGAGGAGTCTGGTCCTCTGCAAAAATAGCCAGTGCAACAACAGCAGGTGCAGGCGGTATGACGAAGGTCAGGCTTGACCCCAGGGAATGAGCAGGTTTTTGGTGCGTTTTACATTTTTGTGGTGTTCTCCCTAAAAAAGCTAGTTCCAATTAACTGGGAAGGGTTACTTGACAGGGTTTTGTCCCTTTCTAGGTTATCATTGTTTCATAGTATCTTGCATACTCTGAGAGGGATCCTCAGAATAAAAATGGTTAAGTAGAAAAGGTGACAAAGCAATGTTCTTTTTACAGTCTTTCAAGCGTATAATTTCCCACTCTGAAATCATTATGAAACTTTTAAGTTTGCCCCCTCCCCTTTCCTTCCATCACTTCTCCTCACCTCACCTCGCCTCCAGCAAAGTATACCCTGAAGTCGCTCCGCTTTTAGTTCAGGTTCTTGTGTTTTTGCTGAAAAATTTCAGGTACTGATGGGGGGGGAGATCTTTCACAGTGCAAGAACTATATTGGCCCATAAGAAGGGAGCAAGGTTTTTATCAGTAGGAAGCAGATGTGGTATCAAGAAGAGAAAATAATTTTTCCTTTGTGTCCTATCATCTAGTGAGCCAGAGTTTTACAGAATGTGTCTTAATTTATACCACCAGGACAGCAAAAAACTTACTTTTTCTGCAAACTTTAAAGATCCTCTGAATTGCTGAAATACTAAACACAAAACAAAAAGCAGAGCATATCAGTTTTACAAATTGATAATTAGGATGCCAAAACCAGTTGCATAAGGTCGATCAAAATTCTTATATTCAATTTTTACCCTTAAAGAGATTTTAAACTGTTTTAAAATACTAACTAAAATTAGCTAATTGAAGAATAAAGAACACATATAAAATGTAACTTTTCCTCTAGAAAGTAACAAAATAGCATTCTGCCACTTAGAAAATCTTTTCTCTTCTTCCCACTTCCCCATCTAAGCTACCAAAATAAATAAATAAATAAATAAATGAATCTCCTGTCAGGGTTGCAGTGTCTTTTTAAGGACGTGGTTTTATATGACTCACTGCGCATGTTACATAGCCCCAGTAAAGGGCAAAATCACTTGGCAGAGTAAAGTGGCACTAGCCACAGGGAAGAAATGGGGAGCAGGCATTAGCTGCATATGCGCGTGCATCCATGCTTCAAAGCAGAATAAGAAACAGTGGAGTCATACTAGAATTCAGTTCATTAGGATTGTTTTGGGAACCGTGTCTGTGTATGTGTGTGTGTGTGCGTGCGTGTGTTTTCACCATGTGGATTTACTGAATAATTGTATTGGGCAAGTTTTAGATGTTCCTAAAGCTAAACTTGGTAAGAAACTGTACTGTCATGCATAAAAGAAGAATGCTTTATCTGCTGAAGTACTTAATTGTAGCTTAGAGCAGAAGCAGCTATTGTGTATGTATTTATTATGTAAAATAAAGAGGAAAATGAAGAAATCTTTAAAATTAGGAAAGATGCTCAATTCCATGGAAAAAATCTTTAAATGCCAGGACTCAGACAGGACAGGATAGGAGGGAGAAGGAAAAGGACAACTGAAAATTGGTAATGAGATGAGCAGTAGTGATCTGTGAAGATTCTTGTACTAGTCTATGCTGTCCTACTATATACAATCTTCTTCACTGTAAAAAGGGTGTCATTAAGAAGCAATTTGTATAAACTGGATTTCTACACAGCTACATCTGTCTTTTACTAGTTATTTACAAGATAAGTTTGGTTTTTGCCTCTTTCCAAGTTTGACGTAGTTTTGTAAAATTGAAAAATCGTCCTTCTTTCCTTCCCCCCACCCCCTTTTTTTTGTTTCATTATGGTGGTGAAAGTGTATTGCAAGTGTATATTTCTTCTTCATCATTTTGTCTTTATATTTACTGGAGTATCATATTATCTCCAGTGGCATAGTCCATATATCCTTACTGTAGGTCCATTTAATTCATTAGTGTGCATTGCAGTGGGGAAACCTACTATGTTTACGTTAATAGTAATTAAAAAACAGTCAGTCATCTAATCTTGCTATCTCTGCTTTATAAAAGATCTTCCTGTGCATTCAAGTACATACGTGTCAAGGTTTTTTCTTAGCAATGAGGACAGTTCCTGAAAGTATCCACTTAGCATAAACTCTAAAATACTAGTAAGGAAACAATTACTTTGGACAAAATCTGTGTTCTCCTAAGATTTACCTCCTTAACAAGTCTACCACTGTTTAAAATTACACTATATCATGTCCAGAGCAGCAAACCCTGTATCAAACATGCGGCCTGAACAGTAAGACTGCAGTTTGTGGAGTTATATGATGGCCGATGTGTGATGTGATGCACAGGGAACAGCACAGGTTACTCGTTTTTTACACAAGTGTGTTGAGGATACTTCCCTCAGGAAAGTTGGAGCCCTTCTCAGACTCATTTTTTTCTGACACACTGAATAATATGTACTGCTATTTATGTCTCTGAAATAGAGGGGAAATATGTAGCAGTGAGGGAGGTCTGTGCAGTGAAAATCCTCATACAAATGCACGGAGACAGGGGAGCCCGAGTATGTGTACACATTCGTACACACGATGAGCAAATTCATTTTGCTTCAGTTGTCAACATGAGACCAAGAGTTTGTGTGACAACCTGTTAAGTGCAAGTTATTAGTAGCTCATAACGAGATATTTCACTGGAAATATTTATGCAACTTTGATTGAGTAGTCATGCCTGCTATTTTGTACACTCTATATTGAATTATGCATCAAATATAAATCTGCCAAAGCTAATATAATTGGAATTGCAAAGGCTAGTGAATCATTTGGAACTGTCAATGCGTGTATACCCCAATCTTGGTGGAGACACAAGGGAGATCCCGGATGGCAATGATGTGTAAGAAATTAGACAGCTAGTACCTAGCTTCAGTTCTAAAAAAAACCAAAATGTGTTTCTTATTAGGAAACTTTCTGGAGATGATTTTGAGAGATAAAACCTTTAACAGGACAGTATGTGCACATCTACTTGAAGGACCGTAATGAAAACAAAATTCACTTTGCAGTATGGTAAGACCAAGATGATTTTCCTGAATTTCTAGATCAATGATAAAGGGCAGTCAAATACATAAAAATATTTGCATTTATTTGTGTGTTACATTACTGTGTACAAGGCTTGTTTAGTCAAGCAGCAGTCAAATTTAAAATAGCTTGATCTCCTTCAACTGGTCTTACCTGTAATCATTTGTAAATACAGTAATTTGCATCTGAATAATGAAACGGCTCTAAAAATGGTTAAAACTCTTCACACACACAGAGTTCTGAGAAATCGTGTCCCTTTCTACCAGGGTGGCTTTGAAGGGCAGCATATAAAGCCTTTGGTTGCTATAAGCGTCTTTTCACTCTTGGGGTATGGTTCCCATTAACACCACTCCAAGTGATGACCTTATGATGATCTTGCTTTACTATTTAGAAAGGAGTATGGCAAAGAGGTGAAATTTATGAACACGTTTTCCTGTGTTATGCACCAGTTAGGTACAGCATCTTCATACTTCACTTGGAGTACATGCCTCCAGTGGTTGAATAAGAAGTCGCTCTGTTGGGTGGGCAAGGAGGGAGAATTTGGATTTTCACTGCATTGCTTCCTAAGGCTTATGATGTCAATAGATGTGTGTATGCACAAACACGTACATGTCATGTATGTAAAGCTTGTTCTGTTTCCTTCCATGTATGGTTTAAATGTGACTGGGCAAAAATGTCAGCTAAGTGATTGTTTACCCCGTATGAATAATGTTTTGTAAAAACAGCTCTTGGTTTAAACTTGGCTTGAATCTTCACTTAGTGCAGACAAAGCAGTTTAGTGATATTGAACAGATTTTTTTCTGTAGATGTTCTAAGCCCAGTAAATGTTTGAGGGTGAGGAAGCTGAGCTCCTGCACAGCTGAGCTTCTGAACAGTCTTTCTGCACCATGCCGTGCACACACGTGTACACACAAACGCAGACACACACAGATGGAGCCAGTTAGTCTCAGCAGGTGGGTTTCAGGGTCTGCAAGCATCCTGTTGTGTATCTTTTAGTGAAAAATATTAATGCCATAGAGATACCGAACTAAAACCAGAGTGTAATAACATAAAAATAGCTGGAAGCAGCTAGTGAACTTGGTCTTCTGAAATGGGACCATATGCGGGTCACATTGCCTAAAGATACAAAGGGTGATTAGGTTTTCTGTCAGAGAGGATGGCTGGGTTTTGTCTGCCTGGTTTTGTTGTTTTTTTTAAAGCTGCAGTTCCAGAACTGACTGATATTCACCATTTTTCTTCTGCAATTGATGGGTTCCCTAGCTCAGCACCTTGGAAGATGCTGCTGATTTAGAAGATTAATTCACAACATTTAATTTTCAGTGCTTCTGCCCAACATGGTGGTTACTAAACTTGTGATGATGTGCAGTTTGGCTTGAAGATAATAGAGAAGAAGTGGCATTGTCCCGCCTTTCTCATCTTTCCCTTGCAACCCCCAAATACATTAAAAATATGTAAAGAAACAAGCTTTCACAAAAACTGAATAGCCAAGAGATTTGTGGCATCCTGTGAAAAATACGGGCGCTATGCCTAGGTCCTTCATGTGCATTTTTTCTGCAACTTAATGATGATTAGAGTATCTCTAAGCCTAATGTGAAATATTACTGACGAATAATTACATTTTCTTGCTTAAATGCACAGCCATTTATAATAGTTATTATAGTTTCTGAATGTGTTTATTACAGAGAATTTGCTGAGGAAAAAAAAATAATTACTTGGCTCCGTGGTGTTTCTGATTCGAGTAAAGCAGTAATGACCTACTGTTGGGTTTATTGTACTTTTCATTAAAGCAGCTGGTATTGGCCATTCTCAGAGTAAAGATATGAACCATTGTTCTGGCACAATACAATAATTCCTGCTTTCCTGTGAAACCATCTGGCTCTACCTCTGTTCTCAGTATTTTTAGCATTGGTGAAAAATGGTGTAGTCATCACAAATATTCACAGAAGTGCTGAGATTTTGTGTAAGTTTCAAATAATTGGATTTATTTGTTTTAGTTCAGTTAACTTAATACAGGAGGCTAAACTTAAATTTTAGCCATGTCTCCAACAGAAATTAAGAACTTTTAAGGACTGGCTCTGAATAGGATAGGTTGGTCTAGGAGAAACTTAATGCAATTTCTGGGATTTTGGGTTTGGGGGTTTTTTGTGGGTTTTTGGTTTGTTTGGTTTTTTACTTCAAATCAAAACATTATGTAAACTTTTGACCTTAGAAGTACACTTGATAGTATCTCCAGCACTTTGCATGAAATGGTCATGGAGTGCTTTTTCACAGCTGCACCAGAAATAAGTACAGAGTTGAGTCAAGTGAATGGGTGCTCACTTGAAGCTGGGTTTAGACATGTCTTAGATCAAAAGAGATAAAAATGTAACTTGTCCACGACTTGGTAGAGTTGTAGCAAACTTTCAATGACAAGATACTCAGAATAATTAAATTCGTCCCTCAGACTAAAAATGCAGCCCCTAATCTCACAGACTTGGAGGAATGTGTCAAGGCTATTTGCTTTTTCCAGCACTGGTCAGAAATCTCTGAAATTGCTGTAGTTAAAATACCGCTAATGACTAGCTCAAGTACCTTCAAAAGGATCTTTGCTGCTTCACAGTTTAACATTTTAAGATGTCCCTGGTTATCAAAGGAGCTCATCTTCCTTGCCCCTCAGAGTTTTTCTCCTTCCCAGATACAGTAGGGAACATTTCATAATTTCAAGGGCATTCCTGGCAGAAAGTGCATAATAATATTAATTGTGAAACTCTCCAGGTACTTGTCAAAGCGCTGAAGAGATCAGCCTACACTGGTATTGTGTATTCAGATCAAGCTCCACGAGCAGCAGGGTGCTTGGATTTACTGTTGCTGCCAGAAAGCAGGGACAGTCTGCTGCTAATGGGTTGCCTGTCAACAGTGCTGTGCACTTATGGAAGCTGCTGGCAATTCCATTACATATTTTACCTGAGGTTTGGGGGCATGTCCTATTAGGTCTTGACAAAATATCATGATAGTTGAAAGAAACGACAGAAACAGCCCACTGAGCATTAAGATGACAAAAAGTATTAAGATCTTAATTAAATCAACATTGATAGATCCACACACTTGAGAATTTTATGGTGAAAGTCATACTCTAGCGTGAAAGTTCAAGTTTTGCATACATTCAAACTGTACAGTTTTGCTCTGCAATCCTGATTGTCATGGAGATAGCCGAATAGTCCTCTCTAAATAATAATTTAGACACAGGTTATTACTGAAGATGAGAGAGAGTCTCAAGTGAATTAATTGACCCCCATTTTCAAAAGAGGATAGCTGAATCATGCTGATGTCTAGACATTGACTGTTCTAAAATTATTCACCCTGGAAGTTCAGGTTGTCACCTCCTTTTGGTGCGTGAAAGAAGAGTACAGCTGAAGAAAAACTGGGATAGGGGGCTTGCAAAGGTGCGTTGCCAGAATGGTGCCTGAAGCTTTGTCCCCAGGAGCCTGGATAGATGTGGCTAGCCAGCTGGAGATGAATACCAGTGGTGTTCAGCTGCTGACTTCTGGAAATTTGAAAATCTTATAAGGGACACTTATGTAGTTATTCTTCATTTTTGGAAATCTGATATGTCAATTTTTTTTGTGCAATATTAACTTCCCCTGTTTATGTTTTGCTTGAAATGCTAAGTCTGGTATAGGTTGTGATGTACCCTTGAGGAAAAAAGAGTCAGGGTACAGACACTTTTCTAAGTTGTGTAAGAACTTTCAGAGTTCACAGTAAACTTGAGAGGTAGATTAATGACTCCAAACCCCACATTATTTATTACATAAAAGTAATTTTTCTGGATGGCTCCAGATGACTGGGAATTGATATTTTCATTACCGCTGCTGGTCTTATTTCTTAATATTTACTGAAATATAAATTTGGATGAACTAAAACTAGTGTTTAAATGTGTTCAACTCTCTAGTGTCACTTGTCATTTGCATATTTCTTATAGGAGTTTTTGTCTCTGGGAAAAAAAATCTTATAAAAGCCTTAATTTCTTTTCTTCCCTAACCAACCCTTTTCAGTACTGATAAAGCAAACATCACTTTCTTTCAGATTGCCTTCAGTAATCATAGTGCAAACTTCTGTCTATTGTATCAAGGGTTCCCCCAACTTTTAATCAGATTATGAGAGATACTGAAATTAAGAGAATATGAAAAAGAAAGCCTACTTACATGGACAGAAGGTCACTTGGGAAGGAGCTTAGTTTCAGAACAAGAACATACAAGAAGTCTATTTGAGAAAAAGTGAGAACAAGAAAAGAAGCCACTGTTTAAATCAGTCTTGTGCTCTTTTTGATCAACATACATCACTTAAGATATAGATACAATAATTAAGAAAAAATAAAAACCTTTGCGCTAATCTTTCAAAATAAGCAATGGAAATTGCAGGCATTCTTCAAAGCAGTACTTCATTTTATGTGATGGTGATGTGATATGGATGTCTTAGCCCGGATCATGAGGACACACCATATTGTTTACTGTATAAATGCTGCAATTAATTGACAGTGTAATTTTTATCTCAGGATATAACCATTGCTGCTCTTTCAGAAAATGGAAGTAATATGATAATTGATGCTGAAATTTGCTTATAGCATGCACACAGATTTAATGGCTGTACTGAATTGCTGCATGACAAGAAGGCCCGAGACACCATTTGGGACCTTTGAGTTTGTTTTATGCAAATATTTTTTGGAGGCGATCCAGCCAAATCCACACAAAATCAACAATGAATACAAGTAGGAGAAATGTCACTGAGAAATAATTGGGTTTTTCATAGCTTTTCCATAGTTTAGATACAGGAATAGACACTAGATCTGCTGGGTCCTGGTCTTGTTGTCTATCCTGTGCTGTACACACTTTTCCATAGCATTTTTCTTTTTTTTTTTACCGGATTATGGTTTGAAGAATGTGTATTTTTTGAGGATATTCTGAAGTCTTTACAGAGACTCTGTGTAAACGTTTTTCGCCTGCTTATGAAGGTGAAAATTAGAGTAGGAACATGATGCAGCAGGAAGAGCAAATCCAATATAATCTCTAAAGAGCTTACAATGTTGTGCACATTCATTTTTTTTAAATGAAAACATGCTATAAAATGAAACTCTTTACCATACCATAGATGTATTATTAATAATGCCTGAATTTAAATTGAATCGTCTTTCATGCAACCACTCCTGGAATTTGAATGATTTTAGATTAGAGATACAAAAAAAAAAAAAAAAAGGATATTGTAAAAATTTTAAGTAAATTGGATATCTTTTTACTGTTATTGGTTATTTTCAATCTTTTTGTATTGCGCAGTGTAGGTTAATGTGAGATCAGAGTGTATGTAGCCATTGCTTTTTAGTCAAGCTGGAAATATCAAAATATAATATTGAGCATTTTTGTTCTTTGTGCAGGCCTTTTTTCCTAACATTTGGGAAGGAAAATTAAGGAATCTTTTTAAAAAATATGTCATGGCATTTCTCATTATTGAATAAGTAGAATAAGTAGACAAATTAATGAACATTGTCCATGTCATATTCAGTGTTGCCTGAGAAATAAAGCTCTTGTGGCTAACAACTGAGGAGGGTAAGTTTTCTGTGTTGGAGTGCAAAAAGGAATAAGCGAGGAGGTAAGAAAACATAATGATTTGTGCATCGGGAATTTTTGAGGATCCTATAAATTGACAGGTACAGATTCTTCTAATTTTGATAAATGTTGGGTTAGTTTTTCAAATGAACAGTAGCCATTAATAACAAAATTACTATCTGAAGCAATTGGAACCATACTGTATTTCAAATTAAAGGGAAAGAGAAATTGTAATTTCTCAGTAGGGTTAAAGCCTGCAAACATGCATGTTTTATACGTTTACTCTTATTTCTTGTATGTCTAATAGGTGTATCAGCACATACTGGAAAGGTAATGGGAAGTACAAATTGGGTCTTTTGGCCAGGCCAGAGATCATGTGATCAAATTTCTGGCTTAAACCAGGGACTGTAGCAAAGGGCATGTGCTCATCATACACACATTTTATGCTTTAGTGGCAGAGGTTGCTGTGTAGTGAACAGAATGTTTGTAGCTCTTTGGAGCACGGGATATTGGGATTTCTTGCAAAATGTTTCACAGCAGATGTGTGGTACCTGAATCCAATACAACTAGTGCATTGGATTGGGTTGCAGAAACACATGTAGTCTGTTGTACACGGTACACTCTCTAGTAGATGTGCTAATCCTACTTGTATTACTACTGTATCAACACCTTTCTGTAAAATAAATGCTGCCTCACACTAGAAAAAAAACCTCATCAAATTGATTCAGCAACTCTTGCGCAGATATTTGATCTCAGTTGGAAACCTCTGAAGTATATTTAGTCTTGGATCCTTTTATACCTGACACCGAGGAGACAGAATTTCCTTTCCAAGACTTACAAATATAAATTGTTGCAGCAATGACACTTCTGCCTTTTAACCCTAGAGGGGTTTCAGCCTTCTCAGTTGTTAGTCAGGTTAAAGGATTGTGATTTGTCGATTGAATGAAGTATCTGTGAAAGCAATACTATAAAGCTCCTTAGAGACCATCTCTTGTAAAGCATGTCATCATTATGGCTGCGTGTTCATGATTTCTAGGTAGCAATGCTTTATGTTCACTACTGGAGTTTGTTCTTACTAACACCTTCAGCTAGCACAACGCCTAAGCATTGCAGTCCTCTGCATAAGAAGCAGATCATAAAATAATAATTTCTAGGCAGAATCCAACACACTGTGAATAGGGGGTAAATTGCCTTTCATTGTTATGTGAAGCTGAAAATTGTGTAGATCCTCTGTAAGAAAATCTAGGCTTAATGACCACACTGATGTTCTTATTGTTTCTGTAAGAAACATTGTACATTCCAAGTGGGGTTTTTTTTGGTTTTTTTTTGCATTACTAATACAATTCAAAAATGTTGGTAGTGACCTTGATACAACTAGGTCTACTATAAATGAAAATAACAATCACGTGGGAGCAGCCTACAATGTTATTTACAGGAGCACTGAATGAATTAAGTAAATTATTTTAGAAGATATTAACAAGTTTCACTGAGTTTCAACAAAGACTTGGTGGACTGAATAAGTGTTAAATTCCTAGAAAACGTAAATGGACATTTTCATAGAATCACAGAATGGTTTAAGTTGGAAGGGATCTTAAAGATCATCTAGTTCCAAACACCCTGCCATGGGCAAGGACACTTCCAAATAACCCAGATTGCTCAAAGCCTCATCTAACCTGGCCTTGAACACTGCCAGGGATGGGGCATCCACAACTTCCCTGGGCAACGTGTGCCAGTGTCTCACCACCTTCACAGTGAAAAATTTCTTCCTGACATCTAATCTAAATCTACCCTCTTCCAATTTGAAGACATTACCCCTCATCTTATCACTACATGCCCTTGTAAAAAGTCCCTCTCCTGCAGGCTCCCTTGAGACACTAGAAGGCTGCTAGAAGGTCTCCCTGGAGTCTACTCCAGGCTGAACAACCCCAACTCTCAGCCTGTCCTCAAAGGAGAGGTGCTCCAGCCCTCTGATCATCCTTGTGGCCCTCCTCTGGACCTGCTTCAACAGGTCCATGTTCTTCTTATGCTGGGGGCTCCAGAGCTGGACGCAGTACTCCAGGTGGGGTCTCACAAGAGCAGAGCAGAGGGGCAGAATCACCTCTCTTGACCTGCTGGCCATCTTTCTCTTGATGCAGCCCAGGATGCAGTTGGCCTTCTGGTCTGCGAGCGCAAATTGCCAGCTCATGTTGAACTTCTCATCTACCAACACCCCCTAGTCCTTCTCCTCAGGGCTGGTCTCAATCCATTCTCTGCCCAGCCCGCTGCATGCGCAGAACCTTGAACTTGGCCTTACTGAACTTCATGAGGCTGGCACGGGCCCATGTCTCAAGCCTGTCCAGGCCCCTCTGGATGGCATTCTTTCTTGAATCACACTTAGGTGCTTGCTTGGAACTTGCTTGAGATAAATTTGAAGTCTCTACAGGAGACATTACTAAAAGCATCTCTGAAAATGGCATTCAAGCAAATGCAGAAATACTGGTGATGAATTTTTGAATTGTCATGACCTGTAGATATGACCAAATTACCTAATGTAGTATAGAAAAGTGTCCTGAATGAGAGCTTTAATCAGATGATACTAAAACAGACATCCAAGGAGGATGGAATGTGTTTCATTTATCCCTGTTTTCTTAAATTAATAAATTAAAGAGACATAAATATATTCATTATTCTTTTCAAATCTGGCAAAGTGGGAGTGAAGCCGTAGTGCTGAGTTATAGAGCACAGTAGCCCATTTGGAGAAGATTCAAAGGTGATGCATAAGAATGGCTGGGGGTTGTAGGAAGAATTTCTTCTTAGAGAAAGTGGTATCCTTTAGCCTAAACAAAATACAGCAATTGTTAAGAGATGACATCATTGTCTAAAAGCTTCTGCAGGGAATAGAAGAACAATTTGTTGCCTGGGTATGTGTTAAATAGGACAAGTACAAATGGCTTCAAAATGCATGGAAAAGATCAGAAGGCACCAGACATGCTGCTCATGATCTTTGCCTGGATAAAATTATTCTTTCTCCAGGTGTAACATCTAGTGTATTACTAGATGTGGTAACAAACAACTAATGAAGGAAACTTTTTCATACACTCTTGTCACTAGAGGTGGGTGTACATACATTTCTACGTAATATTCCTCTTCCTCCTCTGCCTGGCAAACAGACATTTGTAGCAGTCAGAAGTGCCTTGAACTTGGAAGATGGTATTTGGGCTGATGTCTTTTGGAAGAAAGAATGTAGCTTTTATTTCAGCTTTGCAGCGAGTAATTTTTGTTTTGTTTTGTTTTGTTTTGTTTTGTTTTGTTTTCCTTTACTAATGCAAGGAGGGAGTTGTTCTTGCAACTTGACCAATGGTACTAAAACAGAAAACGAGGAAAATAGTATAATCCTTGGTCCTTGTAGGATGGCCACTGAAGTTACAGTGTTCTGTGCCATAGGCATTCTCAACTAAGTAATTTTGCTCCTCAGACCCTGCATGCAGAATGTCCATGCAGGCAATCCATCCAACAATGAAGAACATAATCTTTGTGTCCTTGGTGGAAACTATTCAAAAAATCAAAATATGAGAATAGTATTCATAGTACTGTTACCTCTGCATTATGTAGTTCTGTAGCTGTTTTCTTTGGTTCTCTGATTAAAGCCTTGTAATTGCCAGTAGACCTCACAAAGATAGTATTGTAACTGCACTTGTTAGAAGAAAAGAACTTTTTTTGACATTTTCAAACTTTCATAGAGCGCCGGATATACTTGTCCTGGTTTGAGGTAAAACAGGACCAATTTTGTTCAGTAACTCTGCTTTCTAACTAGGCCTCTTCTAACTGCTGAAATTAATAGCATATTGTGCAGAAAACTGCTCTTTCTCAGTGTGATAAGACCTATGTTTATAGCTGATGCCAAGGCACAGTATGCAGAGACGCCCTTGCTTAGACTTATTGCTATAACGACCAAGGCCAGACACCTTGTTATTTGCCCTATTGGAGGGTTGGAAGCAGAGAGGCGTAGAGGGGTCCCATCTGTGGGGAGGAGCAGACAGGACAGGTGACCCAAAACTGACCAAACCATGTATTCCATCCCATCTGCATCATGCTCAGTATAAAAGCTGAGGGATCAAAGGGTCAGCACGGCTTCGGCTCCAGCTTTGCCTTCTTCTCCAGCTTGCTGGGGCTTTTGCTCTTGCTGGGGCTCTTGCTTTCCTTCTTCAATGGCCGGCGTCCGAGGACGACTCCATCGGTTCGTCTGCCTTTGATTCTGACCTGTGTGTTACTGGATCCAGTTCCCTTCTGTCGCTGAGTCCAGTCTGGGACTTCCCCAGTGCCTGCTGGTGACGTGATTGTCATCCTGGGAGCTTGATAAGGTTTTGTATATATTTCATTATTTTTCTTTTTCATTATTTTATTCTTTATATTTCATTAAAGTAGTTTAGTTCTTACTAAACTAGTCTCTCTTCTTCTCTCTCTGGAACATCTGTCGTTCGGCTTGCTTGGGCCAATCCGGCCCAAACCCACGACAATAATTTGTTAAAAAAGCTTCATTTTTGGAGACCATTTGCTAGGAGCTTAATTTCTGATAGTTACTGGAGACAATGCGAGGTAAAACTAGGAGTGTATTGTGTCACACAATAGTTTTTGAATTTGGAAAACATTAGAGTTCTTATTTTTCTTCTCTATTTTGTACTTAGAAAGAAGAGCTGATTGGATTGTCTTGCATTTACAGGATGTGCCTAAGATTTATTTGATCTAAATTAAATTCACAATTTTAATTTCCCCTGTATCTTTTGTCAAGCTGTATAATCTTTCCATTCCTTTATTTCTTTGTTTTCAAACTGGGAAAATGCCTTTATCTGGCTTTTCTGTTTATATAAGTTTTCCCAAATAATGGTGTTTTGTCAATGACTTAAAGTTTTTCAGGGACCAAATGGAGTCACGAACATTATTTTTAAATATATCAACAAAAAATAAAAATAGTTATATTAACTTTAAAATATGTTTTGCTATTTTGAAAGAGTTATATGTGAAGAGAAGATTATTTGGGTAAATTTTTTATAATGAAATGTACTAAGAATGTGACATAAGTTTCAATGAAAATTTGCATTATAATTGCCAGAGTGAGAAGGGAGAGGAATAAGGGGTTTTGTAATGGTTTATTCATAGGTAGGATTACAAGATAGATAGTTGAAAAATCCCATTTGTCCATCATAAACAGAAATGTCAGCAGTTAGGCAAAATTTTTAACATAATCTGGAACTTTGACTCTTATAAGGACTGTAGAAGTATAACAGACATGAAACCTGGAGCTAAACATTCTCTCTTTCTAAGAAATAGAAGCCTAAATACATTATGTGCCTCTTTTTATTCAAATAGGTGTCTGAGAACCTAAGTTTTGTGTAATTTACACCATTTTTAACACATAATTTTCTCTGAATTTAACAGAAAAAATACGTACCAGAAATGTCCATAGGATTGCACACTTTTTCTCAGAGTTTATGAGAAATACTATATTTTTCTTACCTGCTATACATAGAGCCTAACATTTTTCTTGTTTGGTCTTTTCATTCAATTTCGTTCATTTCCTCTTTTTTTAACTAACGGGACTTTAAAAAAATTCCTTTTTATTTTCTTAGTCTTTGTCATTAACAATGTGGATCAACCATGGATACTTCAATGGGAAGCTGAAGAAGTCCTTGACTTGATATAAACATCACTTAGCAATAACTAAAACATATGTGTTATCAACATTATTCTCATACTAAATCCAAAACACAGCAGCTACTAGGAAGAAAATTACCTCTATTCCAGCTGAGATCAGGACACTAATACATCTGACTTACTAATGAGACTCATTCCTTTACCAGATATGCTCTCTGCATAATTTTCTTGATCAGGAGTACCTCTATGCTTGGCATAAGTAAAAATGCAGATTAGACACTTTTGCTGTGTTTCTTTCTCCTGTCATTTCTTCAAATGGTGAAGTAACTAGAACAGAAATTACTAAGCTTACAGAAAATGTTGAGCAGTTCACTTGTATTGAAACAAGTCCCAAGAGATGTCAGTAACCTTTGCAGAAGAGATAGTAAAGGGCAAGATCTTGACTGTAACTCTTAGATTGGCAGCCTTCTTATCAAGAGCTGCAGTAATGTCTTGGTTTATGCACTCCATTTGCTCTCATTGAAAATGCGGACTTCAGGCATATTGTGTACTTAACATTCAGCAACAGTGGAATCACTGCATCTTACAAGAAGTTACTGTCTTACAAGGAAATGCCTGTTAACAATGTGTTCAGCTGAATTCAGGAAGAGAAAAGGACATCTGAATTATGAAAATCTCGTCTTTCCGTAATGTTACAGCAGTAATACTCATAAACAAGTCATTCTCTTTCTGGTAAGGCCAAGTTCTAGTCTCTACACAAGACCAATGACTTCCTTGTCTGGCTTATTTTGATAGATATATTAATTAATTTATTATTTTTTTTAAAAAAGCTCACACTATTTTATCTAGTTTTCTGAAAAGATGGTACAGTTTTTTATAGCAGTTAAGGAATGAGAGTAGAAGTCCCCATCTCTCTTCACTGCTAGGTCCTCCTAGACCTAATATCAAAGAATGCAATATCACTAACGAGACCAATCTGACTGTGATGAAGGAAAACCTTGATTAATAATTAAATGTATGGTTTAGGCAGAGTTGTGTCCTAACCTTGTTGTAGATTGTGGGCCTTTTTTTTTTCCTTAATGCAAAATACTGTGATGTAAAACAGAGCTGATGGTATTGAGTTGGGCTGCTTGGAAAGTATGATTACATGGGATGCTAAATTCATAAACTCAACACTGATGTTAGTCTTGTCTGTATCTGTGAGATGGTCAACAATTGAAACAGAATGGGTTTCTGAGTTACTAAGACACAGTATATAGTGTTTGAATTTTTTTCATCTCAGCTTCCTGAAGCCTCCAGAGCTATTGCAGCTGCAGCATTCTTCTAAGTTAAAGGAAGCCCGGATACTTCATCTTGGATTCTTTTTTTTCTTTTTTTTTTTTAATTTACTTTTCTTTCCTATCATGAAATTGCAGTAATCAGTTCTTTGTTTTCCAGAGGCTCATTTTAAATTTACTTTTCCAAAAGTGTGATCTTTGTATCTTTGTATAATGATAACAATCTTCTCACCAGAGTCAAACATTGACTTTGTAGTACCTTGTAAGCATTTTTGCAAAAATGTGATGGCGTGAGTACACAGAAGAAGCTACAGATAGTATTTTTAAGATTTTCTATTTCTGTTACATCTGCATTTCCTTTGGTGGAATGAAAGTTGTGAAAAACGAATAATGAATCTGCAGGCCATGGGTAGAATAAATATTGGAATATTAGAGTCTAAGAAACAGGCTTTTTTTACATGTCTCATGTAGCCTATAAAATCCCTAGAAACGGTATTGGTGTTTGCAGATTTAATATAACCATATTTTTTTAAACAGCTGGAAAACCATTTTTCCTCCAAATGAAAAGGGATTTAGAGTTAATCTTTCCCCCTATAGTATCCATAAGAAATTAGCAATATGGAGATTTTCCCTTCCAGATCAAACCTGAGTTTTCTCAGGACACCAGCTTTCAAATATGGAAAATTAGTATTCCTCTCATGCCAGTTGCACTTAGTTGAATAAGAAATCCTGAACTATCAAAAGTAGAAATCTTCTATCCAATTTATTCTACCTTATAATCACTTCTGTATTGAAGTGTTCATATTTGCATAAAATGTTGAAAGATTTTTATAATGCTACTATTTCATATTTTCTCTCTTATGCAGGGAAATAGCAATCATTTCAATATGCATTTGTGTCACTTATATGAGGACATTTGAGATCATGTTACAATGTGTTTTAGCTTTTCAGTGATTTAGATTAAACAGAATTTCATGTTCTCCATTTTCTGTAGGGTAAAAATCACATCAGTGATTTAAATAGATTAAGAGACTGTCATTGTAATAGAGAACATCAGAGACTCAAAACACTGCAGATTAAGTGATTGGTGAGGTGTGTGGTTAAGTCTTCACCAGTGTGGACAGTTCCTAACATAATGAAAATCTGAACTGAATAATGTACCATAAAGAGAAATTAAATAAAGTAGCAACCATACGTGACAAAAATAACGTGCTTCTGAATGTAGTATAAAAGCAATTCTGCTCATTTGTAATACCTATAGGAAAAATTTGGAGGACATACAGGGAAAGGTAAATTCATTTTAATTTAACTTTTAGAATCCAGAAAGACATGGTTAATACTGCTTAATGGAAATGTCAGGACTGTGTTCCTGGGAATAATATGTATGTGCCACTTACACTTTGTGAAATGCTATTAGGTTATACAAACTGTATCTGTAACTTCTTTATTTTGATGTACTAGTGGAAATGTTTCCAACCCTTCTTTAGAACACTCCTCTGTTTATGAAAAAAAACCTGCTTCATTTGAAATTTTTAAGAGAAAATTTCAGATTTCTCTTTAGAAGACAGTATATGGTTATACATTAAGAAAAATATTACCTAGCATTTGATATTACAGAACTAGTTTAGAATGCCAACAAATTGCATGGGAGCCTTTTTATTTTCCTATGCAAATCTAGCTACATTAGGGAAAAGTGCAGAATTTCTTGGCAAATTTGAACATTTGGACATTATAGAGGCACTGGCAGTCTTTTTAATTCTGTGAGGATTCAAGAGAAAAC
Source organism: Chionis minor (assembly GCA_013398295.1). Taxonomy (NCBI): domain Eukaryota; kingdom Metazoa; phylum Chordata; class Aves; order Charadriiformes; family Chionidae; genus Chionis; species Chionis minor. The sequence continues at coordinate 450,840 of VZSF01003145.1, read as the reverse complement.
AGATTCAACATATAAAAAGACAGCTTTCAGCTTCCTCAACTTAGCTCAGGTTTTTTAGTGCTGAGAAGTGGAAGGTGAATGATTTTTTTAAACTACATTTTAATTCATAAATGGTTCAGTGCAGGATCTGACAAGCAGTACACGGATTGATACGCTGAGAGTCAGTGGTTGCACTTCAGACTTTTGTGGAACTGCAACTGGAGTAGAAGACAGGAACAAAATGCTGGTAGCTTCCCTTAATCTTAATGCAGGTGTTCCGTGAATAAGTGATCTAGTGCAACTTCTTACCCCACTACTAAAATTACATCTTTCTCTGTAAATTAAGGAGTGTGAAGTTTCCTGACTTGAGCCTGTACTCCAGATCACTATATTGGTTATTACATTGTAAATTGTTCATTTGTAGCTCCTTAATAAGATATGAATTTTATTTCAATGCAGAATTTTATTTCAGTCCCTCTCCTCTCCTCTCCTCTCCTCTCCTCTCCTCTCCTCTCCTCTCCATGGAATGGAATGGAATGGAATGGAATGGAATGGAATGGAATTTAGAATAGCATAGCCTAGCATAGCATAGAATAGCATAGCATAGCATAGCATAGAATAGAATAGAATAGAATAGAATAGAATAGAACAGAACAGAACAGAACAGAACAGAATAGGTTAGCTGGAAGGGACCTACAACATTCACCTAGTCCAACTGCCTGACCACTTCAGGGCCGACCAAAAGTTAAAGCATGTCATTAAGGGCATTGTCCAAGTGCCTCTTGGAACACTGACAGACTTGGGGCATTGACCACCCTCTCTAGGAAGCCTGTTACAGTGTTTGACCACCCTCTCAGTAGAGAAACACTTCCTAATGTCAAGTCTGAACGTCCCTGATGCAGGTTTGAACCATTCACACATGTCCTGACACTGGATACCGGTTTGATCAGCAGTTTCCCAGACATTTGTTCTTTATTCTTACTCCTTATGTTCTTTCAGGTGCTATGCGTTTCTACTAAAGTTGCTGGTTTTACCATCATACTTTCCACAGTGTTTGTCCTCACACCAATAATTTCCTTTTTGCATTCATGAGTCTTCCTATTTAGATACACTTCTAGCAATACTACCCCTCTGTAGAACGTAAATGGGGTAAGAATGCATTGTACTGCGTATTCTTTCCCTCTGTTTTTTACACAACCCAAACAGCTCCCATATGACTGACCCTTGGCTTTCTTCCATACTGTATCACCTTTGAGCCGATAAAGAATGGTGTCACTTTAATAATTTCTGTTATCCATCAGAATCTGCTGTCTATGAAACAAAAACAGCAGTAGGCTATGCTGCTAGGTATGACTGTTTCAGTTATCCTAAGCTTATAAGCCAAGCTAAGTCTGTAGAAAGGAGAGGACTACAAATTCCACAGGATACAGATACTTTCTTCTGGGGTCAGGCACTGTGACTGTTAACGGTACCAAACCAATTATATTGTGGTGTAAACTCTAAAATTAACCACATACTTTTCAGATTTCCTTTACTACATATGGCTGCCTTTTCTCCTTGTGTCAACTGAGTATGACTTGGTAGGTTTATTTTTAAGGTGGGGTGAAAGAGTAAGCTGTATGATTTTAAAAAAATGTAACACTAACTGTAGAAAAGGAAAGCATAGACCAGTGTTCCATTTGTGTGTATCAGCTCTGCCATTTTTGTATCTGAGATACAAGTTGAACAATCTGCAGCCCTATAAAAACTCTTGCAAAGAACCTAGAATTCTTCAGCTGGGGAGCAGCATGCCTTTATCTTGATCTTTGGAAGGCTGTGGTGTGTGACTTTTTAAGTAAAGTGTTGAGTATAAAAAAGTTGATGTCTTGAATTAACAAAATAAAGAGGATGCCAGGGGAATTAACAGTAGAATGGTGATCTATGATGGACTTTCAGACCATGATTTGCTGCTGTATATCAGCATAGGGTCCTGGAAAAAAAGTGTTTAATTTCATCATGTTTAATTTCTTCTTGCACAAATTAAGCTTGTCTTTTTTCAGTTTAGGGAGTATGCCCCACAGAATGGGAATTTTCTTTGTACAATATCAACAACATCTAACGCAAGTGGATCCTGATTCCTACTCACTTTCTGATCTTCTGCAGTAGTGACTTCAAAAATTGTATGTAGTACCGTTTTGGAAAATGATAGAGATTTGCATAAAATTGCCCTACTGTTTGAGTAAGAAAACAAATGACTATGCATGTATGAAGCTACATTTTTGTATTTGGTTTTGTAAGCCAAATGAAAAGAATTGTGACTGCATAAATTGATTTATTCCCATTTAGGCATTTTATAAGAGTGCTAGACAAATGTGCTTCATATTAGATATTGGTTGTCTGGAATTAACTTAGTAAAATGCTTACTCTGATTAGGAACTAAATGGAGGAAGATTGAAACACAACACTTGGTACTTGCTTTATAGTACAAGGTAGTATGTATTCATATGAAGTTGTTTTGTTCATTGGCTCCGGGAAAAAAGTATGAATAAATCAATAGCACATTTAACACTTTTTTTTGCGATACGTCATGCTTTATGACGTATCTTTTTGCACCAAAAGAAGCGTGGCCAGCAGGGCACGGGAGGTGATTCTCCCCCTCTACTCTGCGCTTGTGAGACCCCACCTGGAGTACTGCGTCCAGCTCTGGAGTCCTCAACATAGAAAGGACATGGAACTGTTGGAACAGGTCCAGCGAAGGGCCACTAAGATGATTAGAGGGATGGAGCACCTCTCCTATGAGGACAGGCTGAGAGAGCTGGGGCTGTTCAGCCTGGAGAAGAGAAGGCTCCGGGGAGACCTGAGAGCAGCCTTTCAGTATCTGAAGGGAGCCTACAGGAGAGCTGGAGAGGGACTCTTTGTCAGGAAGTCTAGTGATAGGACAAGGGGTAATGGTTTTAAATTGGAAGAGGGGAGATTTAGATTAGATATTAGGAAGAAGTTCTTTACTGTGAGGGTGGTGAGACACTGGAACAGGTTACCCAGGGAAGTTGTGAAGGCCCCATCCCTGGAAGTGTTTAAGGCCAGGCTGGATGGGGCTTTGAGCAACCTGCTGTAGTCAGAGGTGTCCCTGCCCATGGCAGGGGGGTTGGAACTTGATGATCTTTAAGGTCCCTTCCAACTCTAACCATTCTATGATTCTATGATTCTATGAAATTGACCTCTGATTTCGCTAGACTGATTTTTCCACCCTGTAAAATTTAAGAACCTAAACAGTTTTCAATTAATTTTTTTGTTTCCTGAAGTGTTTTTCCTCAGAAAGTCTTAAAAATACATGCTTTATTTCAAAAGTAGAGACAAAAAATTAGTGTATCAGAGTACATAATAGTACATAACACTGAAGATGTCTAAAATTTAAGAGTTCAGTCCTACTACAACAGCTGCAATCTTTTGTAATTCTTACATTTATTTCAGTAGTGCCAAGGTTAGATCTCAAAAATTATTCAGTGCATGCAGTTTGTAAAACAGAATCTCTAAGGGATTTAGGTGATCCGTTTTCTGACACTACAGATGCCTTTTTACTTTTGAGTTCCATTGAGTGTTCAGATAAGGCAGATTCTCAGATGAGATCTGAAAGGAGAAATTAACTCCATGGAGATGCTGGAGTGTCAGTCTATCCCATTTCTTCACAAATAGCTTGACCTATGTTTCTTGATGTGTTGGTTTAGAAATGTTTATTTGGGTGTTTAGAATTGAAGTGTTTTATACAATCCTTAAGCATTCATTTAAGTCCAGACTAGGCATGTCATTATTCTAAATCAGGAGAATGTAATGAGTTTAACTCATTAAAACTCATGGTCAGATGCCAACATTCTTTTTCGTACTGGAAAAGAATTAACTACTCTTAACATAAGTATGATGGCCCATTTCCTGTCCAGAGAGAATAAATTCAGTTGTTAGATTTCCTGTAATGCTCTTCTGGAATTTAAGGATTCCAGTCTTAAGTGCCCAGATATGCTTGCACATTTCTAGGAACTAAGCATTGCTACAATCACTTGTAAAAATTTGTCAAATACTATAATAAATTTTGTCAAATATTTCTAATATTTTCTCCGGTTCAGTCTACAAAAATCAGCTAGAAATTTTGTCTGCCTTTTCAGTCTGCCTTGGATGTACTAATGCAAAAATAATGGCCAACTGAGAATACATCATAATCTTCAGCACAAAGTGCTGAACACCAGATTAGATTTATCAGATCTTTGCAAAATTATCTATTATTTTTTAAGAATGAGTTCCTTGTAAAAATAGTCCTTTCAGTCAGCTTGTGAGTTTCTAAAAGCTCTACTACCTGAAGCCCTTCTGTGTTTATACTTAACCCTGCACCTAGGAATGCTTCCTATAAAATTGAGGGAACTGTTTATATACACAGTTTAATCTGATATACATTTGCAGACTTGGACCACAAACTTTTACAAATAACAGTGTGATTATCTTCTGAATGGTCTCTTTGTCAGATATTGCTACCCTTTGCATTCTTTCTGTCAGGTTTGTACAATTAAATGGAGATTTCCCTTTTGAAGGGAATATTTTGGGCTTGCATGCCTTACATGATACTCTGGATCCTTATGTGCTATTAAAATATAAACAGAACTTGGTGACAACTTTTTCAAGCCTAGAGAGACTTTGAACAGAATTAAGTCTGATTTTAAAAGTCAGGCTGATATTATATGAAGATGTAGAGGATCAAATGGCTGCTAGAGCTTTGGGTGGTCTTCCTTATTTTGTTCATTCATGAGAGAGGTGACAGTAATTGAACCTCATAAGCTTTTAATTTAGCAGAGAGCTGCAGCTGTGTTCAAATGTTGAGAAATGGTAAAGGCTGTTCACTGTCACAGAGTGCATGATTTCAAATTATCTTCATGGTTTTTCATCCGTGCCTTTTTGATTTTTTCCTGCTAGTCAAAAATTGGTTTTAGTCATTTTTTATTTCTTCCCTTCATTTGATCCCGTCTCTTCACCTCACTGCCTGTATTACCAGCCCATGATTTTTTTGTGATTTATTTCCATTTTGGCAAGTTGCAAGCTTGCAGTTAGTTCACAGATAATGTGAGTATCTATTCTGGTACCAGTAGTCTAAAGACTTATGGTACCATATTCTTTGGACACATAAAGCCCAAAGTAATGCAATCTCAGTCTTAAAAAGATCTAGTAAATCTACGGAATTCTTATAATTCTAATTGTGTGACTGAATTTGAGTTATAATCTGTATTTCAAATTATCATGTCTCTATATGAGTAAGATGCATGGGGATAAGGAAAAGCTTATTACACCTGCCTTTTCTTGGAAGAAAATAATCAGCATTCAGGTTATTTTTAGTGTACAGGTGAGTGGATAGGAGTGTCCCATGTATTCCCACTTACTGACTGTTGTAAGGCTGTTATGCTGCTTCTCACTGAAATCCCACTTCTATAAATTAAAATGTTATATCATTTTTATAATTAACAATTGAAAGAATATCTTTTTTCTCAATATGTTAATATGCTATAGAAAGGTTAGAGTGCTTCCACAGTGTACTTTGCTGGAAATGTAATGTAGAGGCATGTCTAAAAAGTGGTCTCCATTATGTCATGGACAAAACAGAGCAGAAATAATAGAGGATTTCAGAGGAGGGATGGTCTTTCAAAAAGCTATTGTATTCTTAATAATGCTTCTTTTGGTTTGTAAGTAATAAAATCTTAGGATCATAGAATGGTTTAAGTTTGAAGGGACCTTAAAATCATTTAGTACCAATCCCTCTGTCATGGGCAGGTACCCTTTCCACTACACCAGGTTATCCAAAACCCCATACAACCTGGCCCTGGAACACCTCCAGGAATGGGCCATCCATAGCTTCTCTGGGCAACCTCTTCCAGTGCCTCACCACCCTCACAGTGAAAAATTTCTGCCTAATATATAATCTAAATCTACCCTCTTTCAGTTTAAAACCATTACCCCTTGTCCTATTGCTACGCTGACATCTTTCCTGTAGGCACCCTTAAGTATTGGAAGGCTGCTGCAAGGTCTTCCTGGAGCCTTCTCTTCTCCAGGCTGAACGACCCCAACTCTCAGTCTGTCTTCATAGCTGAGGTCCTCCAGCCCTCTGAGAATCTTTGCAGCCCTCCTCTGGACCCTCACCAACAGGTCCTTTTTTTTGATGCTGGGAACTCCACAGCTGAACATATTACCCCAGGTGGGGTCTCATGAGAGAAGAACAGAGGGGCAGAATCCCCTCCCTCAGCCTGCTGGCCATGCTTCTTTTGATGCAGCCCAGGATGTGGTTGGCTTTCTGCTCTGCAAGCACACATTGCCAGCTCATGTTAAGCTTCTCATCCACCAACATCCCCAAGTCCTTGTCCTCAGGGCTGCTCTCAATCTACTCATCCCCCAGCCTGTGTCCATGTCTGGGATTATCTCAACCCAGGTGCAAGACATTACCATTGGCCTTGTTGAGCTTCATGATGTTCACACAGGCCCACCTCTCAAGCCTGTCCAAGTCCCTCTGGATAACATCCCTTCCCTCTAGAGTATCAGCCACATCACTTGGCATTCACTCAGATTTAAGAATCATCATGGAGATTAGCTGAGAACTGTTATTCTGCATTTTGTGCCATCTCAGGTTCCTGCTATTTGCCCATAAACAAAAAAGTAAGGAAGAATGTGAGAAAATAAGAATGTGTAGCTTCTGTCAGTCCATGTTCTAGGAACATCCTGGGCTGCAGGTTGCCTCAAACGTGCTATATTTAGCTAAGAACAGGTTGTGTGAGCTTCACTTTTAATGTTTTTGGATCCCACAATATCCTCATACCTTTATCCCTTCTCTTCTAGTTCCTGTTTTATTTATTATCTTCTTAAATAGCAGTTGTTTAGTTCCTCTGGTTAAACTTAAGGTCTTTCTCTGTGTCTTTTCTAGCTTTAGTAAGTCTTATTATATTCTTCCTTTCTACTCTTTCATTGACTAATATCTATTTAGGACATGCACCATTTTACTTAGGAATTTATAAACACCTTCTCATCTTTCATGGGTAGACTGAATTATAAGGATGATGCTTGATCGTTGCATTTGATAAAACGACTAAGGTTGGTGGCTGATTTTTAACATAAGTTCCTATGGGAATTAGGTTTATGTGATGAAACTGTATGACAGAAACTGTTTCTTCCCTCTGATACCCTTATGCTCATTGCTGCTTCCGTTATCATTTGAAGTAATTTCTCTTTCATTTGTCTATCAGCTAGCAAGTTCATTGACAGGAAACTCCTAGAAATCTGAATATGAATAGAGAGATCTGTATTAGGGTCTGTCTTAGGATTTCCTTAGAGAGGAAAATAGTTTGCAACACAGAGAAGTTTTGCCTTGAATACCTTGATGTTTGAAAGAATGTAAGTAAGAAAATGTGGTAGGTTGTATAGATTGTGTCGTTTTGCTTTGGAGAGGTATTTGGAGTCAGTACTTTGGGCTAGCAAAGGCAGAAGGTGTTTATTTAGTTCAAGGAAAGTAGGTGGGATGTACATTGGATAGTGGGAAGAGCTGAGTGGGGAAAGGTGTGGGGTTTTTTGTTTGTTTGTTTGGTTTTTTTAATTATGTGGGCAAAATATGAAAAAACAAAGATTAATGTCTCCAAGAGATGCTGGAATGCTGCATTCCTACAACATAATGAATATTTTGGTTTACATACATTTTATGTAAAGTACCCAGATATATTGTTGATGAAGGTAAAACACACGCACATCTGTGAAACAGGTAGAGATTAGAGATTTAGTTTAGCTAGAACCTAATCCAAAACCCTTGAGCATTTTGGTTCTCAAGCTTATCGCTTGTGATAGGTGAAAGATGGTAATTAACTAATAAAATGCAGAAAATTTTATTTTTGGGGAAAAAAGGGTTCTTAAAAGTTTTTGCGGGCTTCATGTTGCCCCTGCACACTGGAACATCAAGCTCCTTTTGTACAAAGCATCTATTAAGCGTGATTACTTCAGTATGATGTTTAGAGGTGCAAATGTATAGGAGCTGAGTGGTCATGTTCAATCTCTCCAGACACAACGTTCCTTTGTGCTGACTTGGTAGCACTGGGCAATGATCAGGGGGTCCCAAACATTTTTATAAGTATTTTTTTCTAAATTTTGTATTATAAAACTTCTTTGTGTTTTACAAATGAATTTGGAGTGTATTTGAAATTATTTTAACTAAGGTAGGAAACTACTAACACCATTTTTTCTTCCATGAGACTTGCCATTTTCTGCTCTGTTCATGTAATCTGCAGTTTTTTGAATATGCTGTTTGCTAGGCAATCAGCCAGCTATTCAAAACACCTGCAGTATGTGTAGTGATAAGGCAGACTGCTCACTGAAAGACATAAATCTATCAGTATCTGAAGAGAAGGATAAGTTATGGAATCTTCTACATGCTCAGTAATTAACTGATTGACTAGGTTTACACAGGTAATATTGGCAGAAACCATTATTTGCTATGCATTCTAAACCTAGTATTAACAGCATTTTGCTGAACATTCAGCTGACTGTTATGTATAATTTAAAGATTATAAGAGTATGTCAAGGTTATTAAACTTTTTTTTTTTTTCTTAGTACTAGCTCAACTGTATTTGTCTGGTTAATTTACTTGGTTAGAGAAAGTGAGGTGCTGTCTGCAAATGGTAGTGCCCAACAATTTGATATGAAACCATATTAAATCTGCTTCATTTTGATTTCTAAAACATATACATTTTGTTAGGTTGGGAGGAATTTATTGTTCAATTTTAAGGCAGAATGCATCAGCCTTGAATTTCAGAAGCAGCAAATACTGTTTTCTCTTGTTTGAGGTCTCTTTCTCTCAGCTTTGCAGTTTGTCTTGTATGCACTCTTCTTCCATTCTTTCATGTCAACAGATCTGACCTGATGCTTGGCAGCAATGATTGTAGAGACAAAAGGACAATCCTTTAGCTAAGAAAGTATTCTGAGTCCTCATTTTGAAAAGGGAACTTGACTGTTCCAGGTCTATGGATAAATTTAGACTTTTTTTGCCTGTGTTATTAAAAAAAAAAAAAAAAGAAAAGAAAAAACCAAGAAAAAAGCCCTAATTGAAACAATGAAATTGGGATTTGCACAAAAATCTTAAAGGAAAACACTGTACACAAAAAAACTAAGTAGAATTTCAGTCAAACCAAGTCTGCTTTAAAAAACAGAGTATTCCTCAGGGCACTCAGGAACTCCCTTCCATTTTATTGATGCCACAGACCTGCTTAACTCCAGATATGAATTTTCCCATTGCATTTTAAGTATCAAGAAAGTGCACAGGAGGATGGTGGTCACAATCGCTACAGAACTGGGGCTTGAGACTTTTCATGCCCCTGCAGGTCCAGACTTTTAACAACCCAGCATGGATTTTGCCTTCATGCCTGAAAATCTGAGAGGCAGGATCAGACTTTTTTCACCTAGGTGCTTTTTGCATTGAGGCTAAAAGCAGGGTAAAGATGTTTTACCTAGCTTTCTGATAAACAGAAAACACTGTGGTTTTTCCCAAGTCCAGAAGTTTAACCAAATTTCCACTGGTCTAGCCTGTTTTTTAAATTAATGGAAGTCTTCTGTAAGCAGATCTGTGGTCATTAAAAATGGCAATGCAATACATTTTTTCTTTTCCGCACTACAGAGTATAGCTGGTTTTATTCAGAAAGGAAGGAGAATCAGCAAAAATATTGAGCTAGTATGGGTGGATATGATGGTGATTGTCGTTATTTCAAAAGACCTACATTTGATCCTGGTTAAACTTGTTTAGCTGCTGCCAGTCTTGTTATTTGAAGAAAACTGCCTACTAGCAAAGAAGGGAGTTGTCTCACAAAATCATTGTGGAAGCAGGGTGACAGGAATAGAAATCTGAGCCTGAAACAGAAACAGACAACAGCACTGGTATATATTGCACTCTATATCTCCTGTGTAGCCCTTCCCCCAGTATAAATATTTATGACTTTCCTGTTGGCAGAGCTTGGTTTAGTACAGATCTGTGCCAAAACTAAAGTTCCTGCTTTTTTAATTTTTCTTCCTGGTGTCTAGTGATAAATCTTAGAGTCTGTCCATCTTTAATTCAGGAGAAGTTTCCATGATGTCACTGTTAATCACACTTGTGTTTTCAGCAGGAACAGCAGTATCGCAAATTAAACATAAAGCATATGTCCTAATTACCTTCTTAAGTGCTTTATAGGACTGTCTGCAAGTGCTAATGTAGGCTTAGAAAAGGATACACTGTGAAGACATGAATAATTGGTATCATCTCTGGGTCTTGTGATTTGTAGTTCCACAGCCCAAACGATTCTGCTCTGAGGACGTCCAACTTAAATGTATAAATCAGTTGTCAGCTCTGTGTCTGCTTTACAAGTTACAGGTGTGCCTGATCATTGTGTTGATTACTCAAAATCTCAGGCAACAGAAGGCATGAAATTTATGATCAGGAAAATATGAGTTTATTCATTTAATAAAGTGCAACATGAGTGGTTTAATTTTTATTCCGATGTGTATCTAAGGCATTGCTAACAGAACTGATTACTGGGTAAAAATCTCTTGGAAAAGACCTGGAGAAAAGTCCAAGAGGGAGACAGACAACTACGGAGAAAGTACCAAATGTGACTTACTCATGACCTTTCAGACAAATCAGTCTCCTGTCAATTGATTTTAAACACTTTTTAACATACATATTTAAAACAAACTCTTGGGGGATTTTTTCATATAAAGCTGCTGTTGAGCTCAAAAGCAGCTTTATATTCCAAGAATCACAAATTTTGTACATAGAATGCCAGATGCATTGTCTCATTTTAGGAGCATTGGCTGCCCCTTCTAGATAAGAATTTCACAGTGATACAAATGTCAGGCTTTGGCAATCACTTAGAGTGCAAAGGTAGCACGATTTCACATATGCCAGTTTAGGAATGTGAACAGTAGTCTTATTTATCCATCATCCACAATAAATAGCATTATGCCGTATCATGTGGTTTATGTAAAATATGTAATATTTGAGGGTTAAGTTTAAAGAGGGAGTTGAGGATTAAGTTAAATTCAGAAGCAAAGAACATTGTAGATTAAGGTTCTTCCCTCGATATAAGATGTTTTAGTAATCTCGTCCGGAATGTGCAGTTTTCTTTAAATGGTTTCATTTTTTTTGGTACTGAAGTCTTGGAAGTTATTGTATCTACAGAGACATATCTTGAAAATGCTACAGATATAAGGACTATAACTAGAAGCTGAGGAGACAGTTCCTAAAGTTTGTCCCTAAATCATAAGTGCACAGGATTTGGCTGGTTGTGCAAACGTTGCGATCAAATGGGCAATTTTTTAGCATAAAGTTAATGCCTTATAAAATACATTGGTTGGCACTTTATTCTTAATAAGGCATTAGGAATAATCTTGAGTTACCTAAATGATTTTTTTTTTTCTTGGAGTAGAGACAGTGTTTGTTATGGGTTTATTTGTTTTCTTTAATTCTCATACTACACAAATAATTTATATTTTATGAAACACCATAGACAGTTGTACTAGAATACAAATAAAAATACAACCCCGAGCTGTGCGGAGTAGTTGACATGGTGGAGGGGAGGGATGCCATCCAGAGGGGCCTGGACAGGCCTGAGACATGGGCCCATATCAACCTCATGAAATTCAATAAGGCCAAGTGCAAGGTCCTGCATGTGCATGGGGACAATACCATGCACAAATAAAGGCTGGGTAGAGAATAGATCGAGAGCAGCCCTGAGAAGGATTAGGGGGTGTTGGTAGATGAGAAGTTCAACATGAGCTGGCAATTTGCGCTCGCAGACCAGAAGGCCAACTGCATCCTGGGCTGCATCAAGAGAAAGATGGCCAGCAGGTCAAGAGAGGTGATTCTGCCCCTCTGCTCTGCTCTTGTGAGACCCCACCTGGAGTACTGCGTCCAGCTCTGGAGCCCCCAGCATAAGAAGAACATGGACCTGTTGAAGCAGGTCCAGAGGAGGGCCACAAGGATGATCAGAGGGCTGGAGCACCTCTCCTTTGAGGACAGGCTGAGAGTTGGGGTTGTTCAGCCTGGAGTAGACTCCAGGGAGACCTTCTAGCAGCCTTCTAGTGTCTCAAGGGAGCCTGCAGGAGAGGGACTTTTTACAAGGGCATGTAGTGATAAGACGAGGGGTAATGTCTTCAAATTGGAAGAGGGTAGATTTAGATTAGATGTCAGGAAGAAATTTTTCACTGTGAAGGTGGTGAGACACTGGCACACGTTGCCCAGGGAAGTTGTGGATGCCCCATCCCTGGCAGTGTTCAAGGCCAGGTTAGATGAGGCTTTGAGCAATCTGGGTTATTTGGAAGTGTCCTTGCCCATGGCAGGGTGTTTGGAACTAGATGATCTTTAAGATCCGTTCCAACCTAAACCATTCAATGATACTATGAGAAGTAAAATTACAAAAATTTTACTGAACTTGAAAAGCAGTGCAGATTCAAACCTGGACTCAATATCCAAATCTAGATCTTAGGGAGATTATTTTCATGAGCTCTGTGAGAAAACACCATTGTATATCCCCAGGGAACGAAAACACAGTATTTCAATCTTTTCTCAAGGCACATGGCCTAGAAGATCTCAGAATTAACAGAATCTGTGCAAAGCCACTATGATTTTTATTAAGGGCCTGACATTTAAGACACATCTCTTTGAAGATGATGTAGGATTTCACATACAAAATGCTTTAAAGCACCACTTGCTAAGTGCAGAATACCTGTAATGCACAGACATTAATTTCATACTTATTTATTAGCCTAAAAAGAAGAATATGACCCATTCTCTTGTGTCCTGCAGAAAATAAATCTACTGGCCAGGTGAATAAACTATGCTGAATTTCCGTTTAATATGGAAATGTTTCTTTATTTATGGTTCCTAAAACTTCTTAAGATACCACTTCTGTCTCCGTCAATTTTAAGGCTTCCATTTTAAAAAGAATTCTAAACTGTTTACAGCATGCTTTACTTCCATGTTCTTGTTAGTTTACAAACTGAAATAAATAACCCATGACAAATGCTACTGAAATAAACTTACGTTTGTAATTCATCCAAATGGATGAGTCTAGATGGAAAAATGTTTGTAGCATTTAGGGAAACAAGATTTTTGATTAACATTAGTAATATAGACATTGACTTAGGTGGAAGTGTTTGTTGTACTGCTGAACTATAATTATACAGTAACCAGCTATTAATTATTTAATTGTAAGTGTTAATATTCTGTCATTTCCAAGAATATTGGAAATGACACTGGGTTGTTATCAGTCTCAAACTCCAATTTTAAATCCTGAAAACAATTTCAAACAGTAAAACGTAGATGTAGTTTAAAATGTATCAGTGACATAAAATTAGTAAATCATAATTTAGATTTTGTTTTAGTCCAAAACCAAAAATTCTCCCCATATCGAAATGTGATGTCATAGCAAAAATTGTATACTTTATGGTACATGAGGCTTATCAAACTTCCCAGGTTAATGTGCATATTTCTGTACATATACACATTCATATATGTGCTTATAGAATCATAGATCCCCCTGTAGAGCCTTCCTACCCTCAAGCAGATCAACATTCCCACCCAGCTTGGTGTAATCTGCAAACTTACTGAGGGTGCACTTGATCCCCTTATCAAGGTTCATTGATAAAGATATTAAACAGAACTGTCCCCAGTACCAAGCCCTGGGGAACACCACTTGTGACCGGCAATCAAGTGGATTTAACTCCATTCACCACCACTCTTAGGGCCTGGCCTTCCAGCCAGTTTTTAACCCAGTAAAGAGTACACCTGTCCAAGCCATGAGCAACTACATCTAGGTATATTTTTGAGTAATGTAGTCGAGTACATGACAAATCATAATAGGAAATATCTCTGCATGTTCTACTAGACGCCTACTACTCAGGTTATAAAAACCCAAAGATAACTCATGAACTTTTGTCCGTAGATAAAGCCCATTTTCTGCTGGAACAAAGTAATACGGTATTTGCAAGAGTGATTTAAGTCTGGTCCTCTGTGAATAAGCAATTGGTATATAATATATGGTGGTAGTCAAAAAATTCTGCTGTAATATTCATTTCCAAAAAGTAATTCAAAATGTTTAATTAACATTAGAATAAAATCACCGACATTTTGACAAGTTATGTTACACTACTTAGTGAAGAGAAAACAGTATCTGGCATATACCAACTAGGAAATGAATACAGAAATATGAATGTCAACTTCATACCAGATATTTTTAATCAGAAATTTTTTTAACAATGTTGTTTTAGCACATGTTTTCAGTTGATCTGTAGTTCTGAAATACCAGTTTAGTTAACTTGATAATGGACTCTAGACTGGATGAACCATTTATCTATTTCACTTAAAAGTATATCCACAATGGATGCCCCTGCATTGTATAATCTAATGTATCAAATATCTGCCCCTGGGAAAAACCTCTCAGATGTCCCTTTTTTAGCTATCATACGGGTGGAATTTAGAGCTATGCTTAATTAGCAAAACATTTCTTTGTTTAGGGAGTAAAGCTTCTGAGGCCTCAATGGTCTTGATGTCAAGTCAGGATATGTGGTCACAGATGAATACAGAGCTGCATTCAGTTCAAGTAAAATCAGACAACAGAAGAGTGGGAAAATAATTGCAGGTCGATAGACTGGTCTAGCAGGTGCTGTAGTTGCTATTGAAGTTTTACTGCTGGTAATCTGCCAAGTAAAGGATGTAGGTTGTTTTCTGTAGCTTTGAATTTTTACTTTCTACCATTAATAGATTCTGAGCACAATGAGGAGAGGTTGGCAATGCTGGCATTTGGAATGAACTCCAAATTCTATTTCCTTTTTGCCCTGATCCCAAATTTTAGTTACTGTGTGAAAGTGAAGAAATCTGAAAATGTTTATGTTTAAAAGCTACAAAATCTTGATCACTTTTCATAGCTTGAATGTATTAGCTTCACAACCAATTTTAATAGGTTTAATTAAGCTCAAAGAATAGGATAGTGAATCTTTAAATGCTCCAGTTAACTAGAAAATGGCATCATCTTCCTTTTACTCCCCCACACTGCCTTTAATTATTCCCCTTGAATTAAAACTATTTGCTGTAATTAATTTTTTTCTTGCAGAGGTGCCACTGAATAAAGTAGGAGGAAATGCATGACTATTACATATGAAGACAGTTCATCTCATAACTAGTTTCTGAAGACATATGACTGAATGTAATAAAACGTTTTGCTTATAATAGACCTATTTTAACCCCAGAGGAAGTGGGTACTATTGAAGTTCATGACATGTTCATTTAAAGAGGCAATTAAGGCCTTAAATCTTCCTTCCCTTTGTTACCCTCCCATCTCCAAAATCCAAAATATTCTGTTAAATGGTTACCTTAAAAAATGTAGGTGATAAAGTGTAACTCAGTACATCAGGCTTGTGTGAACATGTATTAGTATAGTTATTAGTTTGCTGTTTGAATGAATTATTTTTCACCGCGTTTATTCTGCGCTTAGGCTTTAGCCTCTAAGATTAGAGTTTAGCATTTCAGGCACAATGGATAAGGACAAAGGTACCTGAAGAGTGCTCTATAAATTGTGGTAGTTGAACAAATTCAATCCTTTCCATAATTTACTAAAGAGAGACTTGCAGAACAATCAGCTCCTTTTGCTTAATAATTTTTTTTTGGCTACTAAGGCACACCTTATTTACCAGAGCTTCCACCTCAATAAACACCGTTGCAAAACTGTGGTTATGAAAAGAGTTATGAACCTAAACTCATGCAAGTTGCCCTTGCAACTCTTCTCTTCCTTTTTTTCCCAAAAAAAGACATTTTCAGTGTTCAGTGTTAACTAGCTTTAAATGGAAAGGATGTCATCATCATCCCTAAAAACAAATGTATGCAGGAGTATAATATTTCTATAAAGTAAGGGAACCCAATAGAGAATTAGTCAATTTAGAGAAAAATCTATTATTATTTTGCTTTGAGACTGTGAAAAGTTTCAGTCTTTTGAAGCAGGAGAAGGTATACCATTTTACTTTTTAATTATAGAATAGCATGTTGGTCCTAAATAGTCTTTTCAAAGTCCAAAATAACAAAATGTTAACACAAACCAATTTTATTTTACTTTGAAAAATATTACTATTTTTTATATAGTTTTGTTGAGCATTAAGTTGTTCATTTTTTCTGCCCATGAAATATTTTTTTTTTAAAAACAGAAATGTAGTTGAAATATTTTTGCCAACTTAACTGGCTAATTTCCCAGTTACACAAATATTTTAACCTGTAAATTTTGATAGAGTGCATCCTGTAAACTTTAATGATCATGGGTTAATGTGCCTTGGATCAGGACATAGAAGCTAGTTGCAAATAATCCTATGGTCTCAATCAAATTTGTGAAAGTATAATGTTGCACTGCTTAGTCACCCTTTTTGCATTAATTACTATGGTCTTTCCTTTGTGAGAAAGCAAGTGGTAGCCCCAGGTAGCAAAGTAATGAATATATTAAGCAAGAATAGATTATTAATCTCTTCTACACTGTTAGCTGCCTCAGTGGAGAGCCAGTATTATGTATTTCAGAAAAAAATAAATTTCCTTTGTTCTACTTCCTATCTTGAACTAAGCTAAAGGCCTTTCATCTCTACTGTCCTTTTATTATTTACGTATTTTTACTAGGATTTTGCATTTCTTTTAAGTTGTATATAAACTGTCTTCCCTCAAACATTTTAGACTCTATAATATATTCAAACTGTAATCTAAACTATAGTATCTGTAAGTTGCTTTAAGTATTAAAAAGTCTGAACTAAAGCATGCAAGGGCTTTAGTTATGGATTTTTATTGTAAAATCTATGCCACATCAGTTCTATTTACCTGCTATGACTCAGCATATGATTGTATATGGTTTTTTTTATCCTCAAATGTTCACCTGACATGCCACCAGAGTGCTACATCATCTTAATCACCTTACGTGAAAATAAGAATATCACCAATATATCCAGCATTTGACTTCTGCAAATGTCTGTTTGGTGTTTTAAGAGTAAGGATATAAATAGTACAAATGAATTATTTATTTTCTGAGAAGGCAAATATGTTTTCCAGAATAAAAAGATTCGTGTAAAGGGTAATACAAGCCAAACTCCATGGCCCAATACTGTGGGAAGTTTTATAATACTCGTAATGATGGTGGATTTGTCCCAAGAAGCATAGTGAGATTAACATAAAGATTTAGTAATTAATGGCTATTAACAGAAAATTACTGCCCCATGAGATCTATTTGAATGATTTCCGTACTGGTGATAGCAATGACAAGTCATAATCATAAAATTGTTCTTTGATTTTTTGTGTGTGTTGGAACCAAGAGACCTCTTGAAATATCACTAAGCTCAAAAGCAATGTATGGAGTCGATACAACTGTAGAAGCATTTCTAGCATAAGTTAGTTCACAGGCTGGATTTTCTATTCCTAATGAAATGCCTGTGGAATGATGTTAAAATGAAATGACATGTAAAATATGTCTTGATCATCAGTAGTTTTCATGTGTGTTTGACTGCAATGGGAGATTTTTTGCTGGGAAATTATATGATGCAGCTGACTATTTTGGCTGTGGTAATACAAGGGAAATCAATTAGATTTTAAGGCAAAAAGGATAGATTCAGCTTTGGAACATTAACAGCTGACACAAAAAGAAGATACCTTGAGGATTTAGTAAATGGAGATTAAATGTGGGCCTTTGTTTAATGGTAACTTCCAGTTTGTATTTTTTTATTTTATGACAGATTAGCAGGACGATAGCACTGCAGAGAAAAAAACCAGATAGTTGGTTGCATTTCAAGCAATTATTATAATTAAAGCTGTGCAGGCACATAGCTTATGGCTATTCAGATCTTCTGGGACGTGACAGAGAAGTACAAGATTCTTGCTGGTAACTTGATTAATCTTAATTTCTGGATAGCAGGAGGTAGTCCTGTTACAGAGTTCAAGATAAATGTTAGCTTTGCATGACATAATCGCACATCTTTACTTTCTCTTTTTAAATCGTGTCATTCATGTGTCCATATTTTGGAAGTTCATAAAAATTAATAAGGTTCTGCTGAAAAATTTTTGAATATAGGAGAATTTTTATGGTACCCACAGATGTGGGGTTTTTTTCCGCCCAAGATTCTAATCATCTTATTGTATTAAAAAGTATAGTTAACAATCTAGTATACACTACATCAAAGTTTCACATATTTTGGAACTAGTGTTAATATTTTTTTCTCATTCCATCAAGGAATCCTCAAGAACTAGGGAGCTGATTTCACCTTGTAAAAAAGCCATTGAGAAATGGTTAAAAAAGTAGTTACACAAGGTCTTTTAGATGCCTTAGGTATTCAGTAAAACTTTTATTGGTTTTAATGTATGTTACTAGACAGGAATGCAGTTTGATAATGGTGTGGGGAAAATTGCTTCTTTTCTTTTAAACAATCATAAAATTAATGCAATGCTAAATTATTTAATGTTATAAGCTACTGCAATAATGTGGTTCCTAATTACTTAAAAGTTTTTTCGGCTACTGGGAGAAACAACTACTTCAGGTTACTTATTTATGAATAGTTGTCATCCATGTTGCAGTTTTTTATGCAGATGTACATTTCAGATGTAGGGTGGGTCTGCTTAATTTAGTTTGTTATTAAAACAAACATTGGTTTTATTGCCTTTTGAATTTAATTTTTGTGAAGATTTTGTGTAAACTACAGACTCAAAATCATAAAATCATAGAACGGTTTGGGTTGGAAGGGAATTTAAAGATCATCTAGTTCCAACCCCCCTGCCATGGGCAAGGACACCTCCCACTAGACCAGATTGTTCAAAGCCCCAACCAGCCTGGCCTTGAACACTACCAGGGAGGAGGGATACACAGCTCCCCTGGGCAACACATTCCAATGTCCCACCACCCTCAGAGTAAGGAATTTCTTCCTAATATCTGATCCAAGTCCACCCTCTTTCAGATTAAAACTGTACCCTTCATCCTGTGGCTACACTTCCCTGACAAAGAGTCCCTCCCTAGCTTTCCTGCAGGCCCCCTTCATTTACTGGAAGGCTGCTATAAAGTCTCCCCAGAGCCTTCTCTTCTTCAGGCTGAACCCCAACTCTCTCAGCCTGCCCTCATGCGGGAGGCACTCCAGCCCTCTGATCATCTTCATGGCCTTCCTCTGACCCCACTGCAACAGGTCATGAAAAAGTGATTTGTAAACAGGATTCATTGTGAAAATAGGATTTGTTTTCAGTATATTCACTTCAGTAGTGCAATCTCCTGTACATTAGCAGATGTGTACAAGTATTAGCAAGCAATTCAAGTATTTTCTACTTCTGACAAACAAGAAGCGAACAGCTTTAGGGGTAGAAATCCTTTCCTTTCTCAGAAAGAAGCTGTGAGTAATTCCAGCTGCACCTAGATGCCCGGATTACCCAAATTCTGCCAAATTAAGCTCCAGGTGTTGGTAGTGCAGGTGGCATCAGGAGATGCAACAAGTATCAGAGTGCAGGAACAGGAGTAGGTCTGCTTTTGCAGCTGTGTTCATCATTCCCTGTACCAACCATGTGGTCCTGATTTTTATCTCATAATGAGCTCTGTTACTGCTCTCTGTATCTGCTTTTATGGGCAGCACCCCTTAGCCATGGGTCAGTTACTGATGGCCCTGCAGCTGAATTGGTAGAAGTCTTTATATTGGGAATGAGTCACAGCAATCTTCTGCTAAGTTAATAGTAAAACCATAGGAGTGATCTTTAATTTTGAACTTTGGACAGCATTTTTTCTTTAGCTTTTTTCTTCATGGTAAGTGCTTGAGAAGTTGCTTTAAAACCTTTTTTTAAAGACTGGTCAAATCTGGGCTGGTTTGAATCCATAGATACTAATTTTAACCCAAAAAAGTTTTCATACATCCAGATTAAAGTATTTCAAAATTTCCCTGACTGCAGTTATTTTGAACCTTTTAATTGCTTGTGTGCTCTCTGTTACCTAATTATATTGCGTTAGATAATTTGTGATTTCCTTATTTTGCCTAAATACATCAAAAGATGAATTACTGGAGAATGTTGCCTATGAGTATAATGAATTCATGAGCACTGTGAGTGGTTAATAGCTTTTCAAATCACACTGAGAAAACCCAGAGTTTATTTCAACACCTCATTGGTTATCCTTGCTAAGCCAGCAGTTCCCATACTTTTTTTTTCTTCTGTCAGCTAAACTATTAACAGAAATACTTGCCTTCTTCATATATTAAAATATGATTTTGCACGGGCTTATTTATTACCAAAATGAAAATAGATGCTTGGTGCATACATGGTTTTTGCATCCTGTGTGCTTTTATATTATATCATCCCTCCTTGTTTGCAAAACTGCTGTGAATCCTACAGAAACTTGGAAATGCATTTTCAGTGAAATGAGGTACAGAAAAATGCAGATACACTTGCTTCCTGAAAAGGAAATATTATGATGGATGACACAGTGATTTAATAGATCTAATGAATGAGAAGAAAGCAAGCGAATGGGCTGACAAGCATCTGTGCATATGATTTGTTGATCTTACCCATATTACTGCCCATCACCTGGCTGCTGATGTGCAGCAATCCACTCTCACAGCAAGATAAAATGGGTTAGTAGAGAAGCTGTCACATTTTGGTTGTACAACCAAAACTCGAGTTGCTAAACATTTTTTAACAAAGGGCGTGTATGAGCAGAATTCATATCGCTGGCCCTGAGCTGTAGGTGTCTTCATGGTACCCATCGGTGTATTGTGGTATGCTTTACCTATACTGCTGTCACATGGACTTCATGGCCAGGTGCACCAAATAAAGTGTGTAAAAACACAATTAGATTGCTGTTGTAATGTATGGGAGTAGAGATAGATAGGAATGGAAATTTGTAGAAATATTTTGTGGTTTTGTCTTGATGATTCACTCAGTTAAAAAAAAATTAAAAAGTTACTCAGTCAGTTCTTGATAATATTAAGCAAGAGTTTGTTAGAAAAGTGAATATTTTAACAAGAAAATCTCAGACAAACAACAAGTAATTTTCTCTGTAAGGAAAAAAAAAAAAGCCTAGCGCATGTTTCAGTGTTATCATCTTCAGTGATCTTCATAGAAATATCTCGGACTCTGGAAGGTACCGGGAGTAGCAGCTATTCTGTATGTGTGCATTTTCATTAGTCTAGAGAGACTTTTTTCAGTTAATAATCTTAAAACAGATATTTATTTACATTTGAGAATGTGGTTACTTCATAGTTAGCATCATACTAAATACAGGGTAAAGCCCGTGAACTGCAATAGGGAGAGGGAAAGCCCCTGTTCTGAGGATACATTTGGCTTTTGAGGGACAGTGGCCTCTAGGAAAAAGCAAATATGGTTAATTCCAGCTCCCCATTTATTTTGATGGATGTTGGTGTGAAATGGACCTTCTTGTCGAATGGATGTGTTAGATCCAGTCCCAGAGCACAACCATTTTGAATGACTAGAAAATGAGTGGCTACAAATACACTCCATCATTAAGCAGTTGTTAAATCTCCATCATAATCTCTTTTTGCCCATGATTTCAAATAGACAGGGATACTTTTCTTACCCTTTGACTGTTTAATTTGAATTGGTTTTTTTTCTGAGTTGACAGCAAAAGTTAACTTTCTCATATGCAAGTACTAAATTAGATTCTGTATTCATAGAACACATGAGAGAATGCTTAATACTTTTTAGGCATATAATTTAAATGCAAATGACTCCTAGGCTTTAAATGAATCATGTGCTTTACTAAATAAGTACCAAAACAGTGAGCAGGGGCATGAAAGGTGGGAGGAAGCTATTCTGTTATAAGCATATGTTAGCTCTGTCTTCTTTTCATGGTCTTAGGGCTGGCTAATACAGTGTACTACCGCGAAATAATAAATTTTAATTGTTTTGTTTACAGCATAGCAAATTTGTAAATTAAACATAATTTATGTAAAACTGTTGTATGAGGCAAGACGATGTGGACAGTAGGTAGACTAGATGGATTGTATTACTAAATCTAGAAAACAGCATTCAATTAAATGAAAATTAAATTTTCAGGAAATACGGTGATTGTTTATAGAGATGTGATTAACTCTTTGCTTGTAATACCTACCACTGGGAAAAAACCCCACTTTAATACAATTATAGCAAATCAATCTAAATTATTGTGTATTTACAGGTTTAGAAGAATTGTGTGTCCTTGTTAATTGGCCACTTTTTTAAAATAGGTTAATCTCTAACATGTTATAAAGATACAAAGCTGCACTTTTTAAAAAAAAACACCACCTTTGTGATTTTCAGTGTAGTTAGAAAATGAAAATATTATGAAACTATTAGGAGAATTTTGGTATATAAAGAGGAGAAAAGTATTTTTCAAAAGCTAAATAATTAGATATGTTTTATATTCTGATACTAAAAAGAGTGACTGACTCAGCTCAAGATTAAAAATACACCAAATTTAACACACTCAAATCAATTTTTAAATATAATTTATTATTTAATTGTGTGACTGTTATTACACAGGCTTGAAAACTGGTTGTACCAGTTTACTTTGCACCTTGAAGGACAGCAATGCATGGCTGCAGTCAATTTAAATTTACAAAGGAGATATGCATTCAGATATAGATTTCTGTTTCATGCTAATGACAAGGGTTACCATAAAATCTTGGACCATAAATGTGGCCCTTCAGCTAATAGTCTATTAAAACAACTGCATACCCAGCCAGTCCAAGAAATACCCCTTCCTAATTTTCTGTCTAAAGAGCACTGTTATGATTTCCCCAGAAATGCAGGAGGCCATGATGGTGTCTAACAACTCTGTGATATTGTCTGGTAACAGCATGGAAAATCAGCCTATGCAGTTCTTTGAGAAGGATGCTGAGTCTTGGAGATGAACCAGAAAGTAAACAAGATAAGCAAGAAATTTGGCTACATGAAGAGTGATGCTTTAAGATCTGCCATGCCACCGTGTTTTGTGGACAAATGAAGGCACCAAGGCGTGAAAGGGAGTATGAGACTGGTGGGAAGTGAAGTACCTATATAGAAGGCATTTGGGGAACAGAGGATGCCCCACCACGTAGAACATATGGGAAGGAGGTCATGAATTTGGGTCCCTAGTGATACGTGTAGGTGAGGAAGAATGAGAAGGGATAGTTCATTTTAGTCACTAATAGGAAAGCAAACAAGTAACTAGAAAAGGAAGAATACAACCATATAGCTCTTTGCATAGTGAAAAGAATGGCTACAAAAGGAAGAAATAACCCTTCCAGGAACCATAGGAAACTCAATTTTGTTACAGCTTCCTTTGAGAACAGAAGAAAGTCTCTAACAGATGGTTTGGCAATAGTTAGGGGCAAAATGGTTAAGGCATACTGCTTAACTGCCAAGTTCAAGACTAACTCCAGCATTGTGTCAATGGAGGCCTCACCAGAGCCAGCTGCTAATGAGTATTCTTTTTATTTCAAGCAAGACATCTCTGGATTTGGCTGATTTCCAAGCTACTGGAAGTGAGGGGGCTAATATCCTTCCCCACAATCCCTACTCCTCACCATCTATCTCCTCCTCCTAGTCCCAACTGTGACGCTTGTCTGTTAGCACAGTAAGCAAATTTTGAAGATTAGCCCAATGTAAGGATTCTTTCTTCTTCCCTCCCCCCTTCCTGTAACAGAAGAAAACAGGTTATTTTTCTTCTGTTACAGTGAGAGGGATTAGCTTTCTGTTTGACAAAAATGCTCCAAAACCACTTTTCAAAATCATGGGGAGGAAAGGAATTAAAAGAGTACATGGACTTTCCCTATTTCAGTGGCAATAAGCCATTAATCCTTCTGAAGCCATCTTGTGAAACTGTGTCCATAGGTGAATGAGAAAGGGTGTACGTGTATCAGAGAGATACTGCTGAATGCCATAAACATCTGTCTCTGCTTGCTACTAGCTGCAGAGAAGGGTGTGTGTTAGCTGTTAGCTGCATGGATCATTTACTTCTGACCTTGGCAATAGTATTTTTTACCAATTTCCAAGTATAGTTCTAAAACAAATTTGTCTGCTTCATTGCTTCTAATTCCTTTATAATGCACACAAATCTCAAAGGTATAATGAATACCTTTTTTTTTTTTTCAGCAGTGTCGTCTACTTCTTTCTATTTCAATGTAATAAACACTTTTATTTTGCACATTTATCGTGCATTTGAATTCTGCAGGTGTTTGGGGTTTTTTTCCCCTTTATGCCTTAATATGTATCTGAATCAAGGATAATACAATTGCTCTTGATGGTCAAAAAGATAGCTTAGCCCATGTA
This sequence comes from Chionis minor, assembly GCA_013398295.1. Lineage (NCBI taxonomy): Eukaryota > Metazoa > Chordata > Aves > Charadriiformes > Chionidae > Chionis > Chionis minor. The sequence continues at coordinate 426,563 of VZSF01003145.1, read as the reverse complement.
ATATGGTCAATTTGCTATTGCTGTAGGCATTCACTCACAGCTGTATGATAGCTGAGCTTTTATTTTTTAATAGATGTGATTGTATCAACCATTTCACTGCTTACCATTTTTTATGACAAATAGCATGAAGATGAACCTAATTTAATTTTCAGTAGAGAGGGACGCTGTCAAGGTTGCATAGTCTTGAAATCATCCCACTTTGAAAGTTTTCCTGTACGGTATGCATTGTCATTTTTTTCCACAAGTGATCTCTGAAAGAATACTTCTCTCCAGCATCTTGTATTTACCTTTATTATAGGTACTCCTGAAAGCCTCTAAGATTATTGTTATCCTAAACACATTTCTTTTAATTGCAGTGGCAGCTCTGCTAAGTGTACAGAACAATTTGAATGTACCTATACTTGTATGGCAACACAAGCCTTTCTTAGGTCTATTTTTTTTTCTCCTTTGTGTAGTCTTATTTTTTATGCATCTCTTCATAGCTGAAGGGATTAAGTTCCTATTCATGCCACTTCTTTTTCTCTATTTAAAATTGCCTGAAAGAGAAAAAATTGCAACTATGGGTTTATGACTAGAGACAGATAATAGGTCAAAAGTGATGCAGAGAAATCATGACTGCTGCTACAATGCATAGTCCTTGATGACAGTTTAGCTTCCGGGAATGATGCAGGTGTGGAAAATACTGTCATCAGGACAGCATTTGTGAGTGTATACCTTCAGTGTAAACAGCCCAGAGGTAGAAGATTTCAGGCTAAGGTCCCCGCAGGTGGCAGTGATAGAAAGCGCCACAGCAGGAGCCTGAAGAGTCCTGTAAATGGGTATGGGTGAGCATCGCGACCAGGCTTACATTTTTCTGGATCGTGTGGCTCAGAACATTTCAACTGCCCTGAAAAGCAGCTGCAGATGACTACAGGTCTAGGCCAGACAAAAAGGGCTCATTTAATACCACGTTAAGAAACTGGTTTGTGAGAAGTTTCTGGGATGCTCGGAAAATGATGAGTCTGTACAAGAAAAAGCGTGCTCCAGAGAGGATTCAGAACTTGGGACACATCTCACGTGTTGACCTCATATGTATACTAAGTGGGTAACATGGGACAAAAGAGCACTTTGCGGAACGTCAAGAAATCAGACATATGGTGTCTCTGGCAGAATGCCAGAGAATTCTCGTGCTGGAAGCTCATCTTTCTGCATTATGTAAAATTCTGTCATTATGGGTGGTGTAAATTCCTTTCTTACCTGAAATGTCCTGCAGCCTGGGCAGAATGAGGAACTCAGTTTTGTTTCCTTAGCTCTTAGATTGTTATTCATTTATTTAGGTCTTAAAGATTTGGACTTTGAAGAACAAGTAGAAAGGAAGAGAATATCCAAAAAAAAACATAATAGGAAAGTCACAGGAAAAAAGTAAAAAGAAGTAAATGAGGAAAGCTGCAGTTGTGGAAGGACTTGTTGACATGCAATAGCATCTGGGAGTTTTCAGCAGAATTCAGATTGATTTTTGGATCAGGCTTTTTGTCTCTGTTTGTCTCCAAAATCTTCATCTTTTACACAGACATTTTTCAATAATTTTAATAACTGTGTCACTTTAAACCTGTTGAAGGCTTATGCAGACCTTGGAACCAACTAGAAATGATGAAATCTGAATAAATGGAAGTGTATATGGAAATTGGTCATATGTAAATGGAAATTTAGATTGTGAAGTTTCTGCAATTCCTGTATAAAATACATGTGCTATCAGGAATATCATATTCTATTTTCCAAGTAAAACATGACCATGATTAGATTTCAGGAATTATGGTTTCATGATCTGTCCTGTTCTGCTTAATGCTGTGCTGGCTCACAGTTTATCTAACCTACAAAGATGTTTTAGGCTCAGTATTCAGTGCTCATGTATCTTGAGATTGCCATAATTAAAAAAGCAGTTATATCACCACTTCAGAGGTAGAGGCAATAAACAAACAAACAAAGAAACAAACAAATAAATGCTTTTCTTTCATGAAGACCGCAAAAAGTAGTTTAAGAAACTATGTGAGTTTCATTTGGAACAGGATTCTTGCAGTCTTCATTTGCTGGAGCTGCTGGGAACAGAGATGGTTAGGGAGACTGCTCCCTGTCCTCCTACCCACAGCATTTGCCATCTCTGCTGTCAACCAGGCAGTGGCACACAGACAAACCTGGGGGGGAGATGGACAAAAAAACAATCAAAAGACAGAGAAGGGTGCTAGCACTTTTTCCGACTAGAATTTCAAGTGTTTTTTGGGTTTGTCTTTTTTTTTCTATTTATGTATTACAGATTTTATCACCACATTAACTTGGGAAATGCCTTTTGTTTTTACATCTGGAAGCAACTTTTAGTTCTCTTTGAAGAACTAAACACGATGGAACACATTTGTCTTCCAGGAATGTAACACTTTCTCTGTCAGGATGACACATAACCTAAAATTATAAGATGACCTGTGGGAAGATGAAAGGATACGCCTCTCTGTTTCATGGAATTTTTCCTGACCTAATTAATGGTGAGGCTTCACAAGATTGCAGAGCTGATCTAACAAATCACAGCTGTCAAAGGCCTCCTATTTCCCTTTCATGTACACCATCAACTGCCTTCTGACACAAAGCTCCATGCTGGTTTTTTCCTTTGCAGTGATTTTGGTGCTCATTTGACTGCTCAGGGGATTGATTCATCTTGCTAAACTCTCAGGACGTTAACCTGACAGAAGAGGCAAATTGCTTTATGTGAGGTTCATGAGTTCATTTGGCTCACCTGAGAGGTGAGAGAAGTGCCAAAGCTGACCTGTGTGGCATCACAAGACTCTAGGAAGTCCCTGTGTGTCAGTGAGCAATTAGATTGATTCAGTTATCTCAGGAAAATGTCACTTGCATGTTTTTTGGTTGTGGGGTTTTGGTTTGTTTTTTTTTTTCTGTCCAGTAAATCACATACAATATTTCTAACTACCTGTTTTGGTTGATTTCCACTGCAGAAAGCAGGTAAGAATGCACTGTGGAAATAGCAACACACATTTAATGCTTGGCAAGACACCAATTTAATCAGTAAAGCAGGCAAATAGTCTGTTTAGTAAGACTAACATCAAATGAAAAAGAATAAATATCAGCTTACAGGTAAATAGAAGAAAAACTACAGATTTTTTTTTTTTCAACTGTTAATATAATACAGCAGTGGTAGGTCTACTTTTCATAATGCTGTATTAATTGCTTATCAGTATTTTGTATGGGGTAGCTTTATTGCCAGCATAAACCAATTTGGCTACAATGGCCAATTGCTATTCAGGACTTGTTTACTACAAGTTTGTGTTATACTGTGCTATTGTATTGTCAGATTTCCAGGGCAAGGATACCTGTTTTGACACCTTTCTCCTATTACTCAGTGCTGTGTATGCTAAGATTGTTCTGGCTGTATAAATAGCAGTTGACTCTGTGTGTGCATGTGTGCATGAGAGACAGAGCGAGAGAGATGGAGAAAGAGGGAGGGGAGAGGGAGAGTGGGAAGCAGGGCGAGAGAGAGAAACATAACCCCCAGACAGTAACTAAAAAACAGCAGGACGCCCCAAAGCAGTGTGCTAATACTTCTGCTACCTGGCTAGGCAATATGGAAATAGGACACATTATTTACCATAATCTGCTGGTAGTTAATTTTTCATTTGGAAAGGAGACTGCAGGTTTGGAGCTACCTGAGAGCTGAATGTTTTATAAAACCGTGCACTGAGAAGGAATGAGAAGAAATTTAAATATCAAAAATGCATAAACAACCCAGCCTTTGCCTGCCAAAATTGACGTGTTGTTAGTTCTGTGGAGAAAGAATATTCAAACCTACCTGCTGCTTTTAATGAGTCCTGAGGTATTAGCCCAAAACTTGTGAATCAAATCAAGTGCTAACTCAATGAATACTGACCATCATAGAGCTGCCGATTAAAGGTTTTTTTACTCTTACTGGGTTGGTCTAATTTGGCTGTGTGCATTTTGGAGACATTTTGATACTCCTTTTCTCTAGCAGCAGTATACTAAGTGTAACTAGTTAATTCTACCTTTGTGACTCTGCTGTAAAGAAGTTGCCCTACTCTGTCAGCGACCTAAATAATATATGATTGTTAGCACAAAACCAAGAAAAGCATGATATCTTTCTTCACTATCAACTGTCAGAGGAAGGATAGTCTCACCTGGTAGTATTCAGTTACTCAGATTTCTAGTTTCGATGCCGAAGATTTTGAAAATAAAAGAACTTTTCTCTGTTATTGCCTCTGTGACCAAGGGACAGTGGAATAAATTATGATAATGCAACAAGACATATTAAGGGAAAGAGGTGATAACTGTTAAAAAGAAGCCAGAACGTGGCAAAACAACTGTATTAATTTTTCTGAGTTGTTAGAAAAAGATCATAAGGCAATTGCTTTTTTAAGTTTTTGTATAATTTACATAGATATCAAGTAAACCTTGGGCCTCAGACCATTGACATATAAGAATTGCTTGTATGTTGACATAATATTGTATAAGGATATTAGTGTTGCATCAACTGAACACTACACGCTGGTATTCCAGTATTAACATATCTAGGACCAGTCTTAAGAAAACACTGATAAAAAGAAAGGGCAGAATAAAATTTTAAGAAAAAACATTTTTGTATGTGGAAGTAGCTGCCACTAATGGAAATCTCCTGTCATTTTAGGGTTACTGGCTTTATGCATTTTTTTATTTTCTGCTTTTATATCTACATAAATGAATTCTGCCCACCAAGAGGCAGACATTGCTTTAAGGTTTGTTCCAGCCCAATTGTTGTGGTAGAGTTGTGTTGGGTCAAACACAAATGTAACAAATTCTCAGCAGACATGACGGATGAGTTGGTACATCGCACTGCTGCTCCAATTGCAGGCCACCTATAACAGATACAACAGTAAATGTATGTAAGAGGGGGAAAAAAGGAGATGAGGGAAGCACATGGGAACAGGTAGAAATGTCACCCCCTGTTCACATCCTGACCCAACGGCTCAAGGAGGAAGTTAACAAGAGGGCCAGGATGTGCAAGTTGCCCATTTTGCAGCTGACAGAGCTGATGTTCTTGTCTTTGAAAGAAATGTCACAAAACACTGGCAGCTGTCTTTCTTCTGCCAATCAGTTCGCAAACTCTTCTCTGACTTGTAGCCCTAGGGGAATTTATGTTTTCTTTTCAGCTGTTATCTCTGCTGGCTTCCCCTTTTGTACTCCTTCATGGATTTTCGCCATTTGCCTCAACCGTATCCCATGGAAAGTACTGGGGCTACTTCACTGTGATGATGATGAATCATTGCATTAAAATATCTGTCATGCTCTTACATTGCTATGAAGAAAATAAAAGATTAATATTTTCAGTGTTGTTCAATTCCATTAAAGTTGTTCAGACTTGAGAATTATGTATTTAGTGGTAGTTTGGCAAAATTTCGAGGAATTTTTCTGGACAGATAGTTTTATTGGTTGTAATAACATGATGAGTTTTATTTCTGTGTTATCAAGCAATGGATTGCATTAAAAAACCCCAGAACTGGTGTGTACAGCTAGAATAGGTCTCAACTGGAAACTAAATAGGAACAAGAAGGGTATTAAGTCTTTTTTCTAATTGATGCCTCCAGAAGAACCATCACATTGCAAACATAGCAGGATGCAGCCTTAAAAATTGCATTATACATCAGTATATCAATAACATAAGTCCTGCCCTTCCTTCTTTCTCTTTCCTCCTCCCCTTCCATCTCCTCCCCTTCATTTTCTTTTGGCCTACATGAAGCCTGACATGAAACAGAAGGGTTAGTGACTTTGCTGTGGTAATCAAGGTCTGGCAAAGAACCTCCTGATCCTATGATTTTTAACCTATGAGTGGATAAGTTATCTTATTCCCCAGTTTCATCCTTCTTGGGAGAAATAAGTTCAGCCCCATCTTACACAGGAAGAAGTGGAGGGAATTAATTTCTGCTCTGTGTTTACCAAATGCAAGAGGAGCTGTTAAAGAACATCCTCATTTCATGGCTTCTACACAAAATCTTTGCTAACTTCTTTGTTTGTGTGTGTATATATAGCTGTATGCTCTTTTAGGAAGCTTACTCTTAGATCAACATTGATACAAGGAAATATGATTCTTGACTATGGGCACTTTTCATCATGCTGTATCTTATACGTTCATAAAATAAAGAAGGTGCTCTTGCCTTGGTGGTTTTGCGGTCCATACCCACCAGATAAAACTTGCTAAAAGTGTCCTTTGTCTTTCTTCCTTACTGTAAATTTTCACTAGTTCTACCGAACTACTGAAAGTTTGGTAGAATAACACCATACAAACCCAAGAATAATATAGATCATTTGTTATCAAGAAAACAGAAATAAGATGAAAAGTTTCATTCTTACATGTTGAAAAACAGAAGAAGTAGCCTTTACCTTTTTATCTTTCTCATTTGCACTCCAGTGTGTTCTCTTTAGTGCCTATATCTGTGAGCTCTATGATAGCTAGTAAAATCTCCACTGAGAGTTACTGTGTAGGTATATGGCAGTGTAAGAACTTTATGATGTGTTTAAGCATTGTTGAAAATGTATGTATCTATGGAAACTTGTTAAAGCAGCATACAAGATTTTGTTACAAGATGGGAGGTGAGTTATAGTCCCTTCAGGCAATAGACTAAAGTTGAAGTGGCTTGAGTGTAGGTCAGAGTGCACCAAAAGCAGTACCTTTTTTTTCTGAATAACCGTAATAGACGTATTTGTCTAGTAAGGGAAGAGCTTTGCTTCAATCCTGTGCAACAGGGTAACTAAGATTTCTTGTCTAATTTGTTTTTCTCCTTTGAATTATATGGTCTGAGTCCCACAAAAGCTGTAGGGTAATGTATTTGCTGCCAAAAAGAATGGAGTGATGTCGAACGGTGCACGCTGCTCCTGGCTTCCTATTTGACGCCCTCTTAACTCTTCTTAAAACAGCCAAATTGCAAAGAAGACATTTCAATACAATGAACACTAAATCATATTCGTGTGTTCCAGCATATACTAAATTCATTGTTTTACCTGATTATCTCATGGTCTGATGATGTCATTGTTTGGCAATTAAATGTTATACGGATAGAGGGTAAGAAGCAAGTAAAATGGCAATATTATCATTATATTTCCTCATTAATGTTGGAATTTTATTTTTTTTAATTTAATATCATCTCCCGTGTTTAGGTAGTGGGTTTCTTCCAGTTTTATCACGGTAAATATTGCAAATGGAATCTGTGGAAATACAGTGTCATAAAATTAAAGTAACTATTAAAGTAACTACAGTGTAACATGGATACCACAGTGATGAATCAGATTCTGCAGTCAAGGTCTACTTCCTTTTAATTGCCATTCGGGGCCATTTTCATCCCACATTAAAGGCAATTCCTTATCCATAACAACATCTGTGAATCTAGTTACAAACACACTATAGCAGCTTTACTGATTCTGTAATACCCCTTTGTAGCAAACCTTTGCCTGAGATAATAGCTAATATTTTTATGGCCTAAGCTAGATGTATACTGTTATACTTCAACAATACATACCACAATGTTAAGGCTTATCTCTCCAAATGACGTAATCCTTTACCTGACAAGAAGATCAGGAATGAATTCTGTTGTCTTCAGAGCAGATTCAGATGTACTGCTTCTTTTGTGAGGGTACTGAAGAATCAGTATTAAGCAGTGTCTGGCCTGATATAGCACAGTTTGCAACCCTTCAGTAAGATTTATTAGTTGTCCATCTGTTTGTACATGTAATATTTGTTTATCCAAGCATTTTAAGACCATCTGTATTTTTTGCATTCAGTATCCTAGTGCTAGCCTGAATATTACTGTCAGTAGTCTTGCCCTCTGTTGTTATTTGCAGTTAATTAGGATAGACTTACCAGGCTATTCACCCAGAATTTAAGAAGGAGACATTATCTTACTGTTGGCTTATTCTTCTCCTTCATTTAATAAATGTTTACTGTCAAAGCTCAATAAAGCATAATCTGCAGTCTGTTAATTTTGGCAGTTTGCATTTGCTGAGGATGCTTGGCTTATCCTCCTAAACTTCCACCTAATTCCACTTAATTTATTTACTTTCATTAATTTCTTGCATAAATCTGCGATCAGCTGCATGGCTATTATTAACACTGATTGGACATATAGTTGAATGCAAAGTTTTTTATTAAGTTGAAGAGAGGAAAAGTCTGATTTAGACTTCCTTTTTCAATTAACTTGACAGATACTTAGATAGCACTACATGGGTTGATTCAATGGAAAAAAAAATGCTGCCATAGACAGACTGTTATTATTTTTGAAGTTTATACATGATGAGTTTTTTACATATAAACAGATCTAAATACTCTCAATTTGATGCAGAGACATTCACATCTGAGTTTTTAGTTTTAAAAAAGTACGTGAAATAAACTGAAAAAAACACAGTGACTTGTTAATAGAGGTGCACCATTTTGATTAAAACAATTAATAACAATATTTTCCATTAAAATATGGGATTCAGGGGCCTAGCTGTTTTCCTTTGTCACTTGTGAAAGTAAATATTTATGTAATACTCTCGAGGACTAAGTATGTTAATTTGAAGAGTTGTGCAGCATACTTGGATGAAAGACTTTCACAGGTTTAGATATTTAGTACTGAGTTGGTTTACTCCTTTTATATGAAGAATAATATGTCTCATTATGGTTTCCCCAGACCACTTAAGATGTATTTTCAATTTAAAAAAATCTGAGCCTTCTTCACCTTTTCTCTAGTATATGTTCTTTGGGCCTGGCATAAACGCCCATCATTTTGTTCAGAATCCGTATCATTAAAAACATCTTTTTTATGAAGCAGGGAAATGTAAAGTTCTGAACAAGACCAAAAGTAGATAAGAGGAGTTCTATTTGAGCAGACTACTAGAAATTATTTTGAAGACTGTTGGTTTTAATGTACTGAGATATAATACTGGAAGTGAAGTGACTTTTTGACACACTATCAATGATCATAAACTAGACGTGGAAAAAAGCACATATAGAGAGAAGAACTGCTTAGTCTTTATAAACATCAAAAATTCTAATCCAACAGCTGCATTTTAAGTCAAATAAGAAATAAAGATTGTTTCTTCATGACTTGAAAGTTCAGCAAGGTACTTTTCTTCAGAAGATTCCTCTGATTTCTTTCTATCTTCCTATCTATTCCTTCAGATTTCTTTCTGTAACTGAAAGATGGGAGGAAAGACAGCAAAACAAGAATCCTTGTTATTGATTCTGTCTTGTAAAGTGAATTGAGGCTATCAAAAATTAGCACATTTTGTTGACAAAGATTGACTTCCATCTCATTCATCTGTGTCAAGCTTTTGATTCATGTGGAGTTTTTTCCTTTTACTTTGGATGGTGGTGATCTTATTCCTGCAGGATAACTCACTATCGAGACAAACCAGGGCTCAGTGCTTAATTATAGAGATACTATAGTCCAAATTTTAGCTTTTCAGAAACTGAGTTAAAATACAAAGAAAGTAGAATTTGTTTATTTAAGTCATAGGAAATACTCTGTCTATGACAAATCAGTCTTTGAGAACAAGAAAAACCCTTTGCACTGTGGTATACTGTGTATCTATGGTCAGTCAGAACAAACTTAATGAAATTAAACCGCAATACAATTTTTTAAAATATATTGAAAAGTAAAGTGTAACTGTAAGGATAAGGAAGTATTTGATTTGGGATCTGGGGGAAGTAGCTTAATCAGCCAAGTAAGGTATAAGTAGAGCCAATTTGTGTTAAGGTGGTGGCATTGACTGGATGACTCTGAGGTCTCTTTGGGTTGTACTTTCTCTGAGTCATCCCATGCCATACTTATCTCCTAAAGATGAGGGTGAGAATTACACCCTTAAGAGATTGTGAGTCTGCTTGTGTGTACATTGATATCATAAGTATAGTAATGTAATGTAATTACTATCATAAGTATAGTAATGTAATATAATTACTATCATAAGTATAGCAATGTAAATGGAGAAACATTTCAAATCTAGCCAGCGGATGGTCTGGTCGTTCTCAGTTTTTTTCCGTTGCTTGAAGTTCACATGCAAATAAAGCATCCATTTTAGAAAATCCCTGTAGTATTGTTGGTAAGTTCAGAAAACTTGTGGGCATAAGGATTGAAAGCATAATAGAAATAAATCCTAAATAATCATTCACTGGAACAGTCCTGATAGTAGCAAGAGAACAAGTCACTCCCTTAATTTTTTTTTTCCCACTAATCTTTTTCTTGTGCAATGCACTGAAGAATATTATCTCTAGAGAAGATGTTATATTAAGATAGTATTTGTGCAGGTTGAGAGGTTTCAATAGAATTCCTTATTGTAATATTTTCTAAAATTCAATGCAGGTTGAATTTTCTTTGCAGTTGTCCTTTGTATACAGTACACACCAGTCCAATTCAAAACCAGATAGCATCTACCCTTCTATCAGGCATTCTGGTATTTTTGCTGAATTAATGAGATTAGGGTGAACAGTAGAAACAGTTGGTTTTCTCAGTTTCATGGTGGCTTCAGAGCTACATGCAGCTGTAATAATTTCCCTCTGAATTAGTACCACATAAGTACAAAGATAAGCCTCACAATGCTCTGGTGAGCCAAGCTAGAAGTTTTTTCTGCATTTTCTAAGTGGGAGAAGAGAGAAGCTGCAAACCTGGGGATACAGAAACCAGATTTTCTGGGTTTCAGTTTGGGTTTTTTTGTCAGTAGCAATTTCCTTGGCATTTCAATTACTTATACTCTGTGGGGTTTTTTTCTCTGCAAAACTGAAATCAGTTGCCCAGTCTCCTAGCACTTAGTAGAGGATTGTATCTTCTCTGTTCGTTGGAGAGATGCCAGAGATGGGAGATTGCCATTGGGTCAGGGAGAGGCTTATCTTTTCAGGAATATAGCCGTAGTATTTCTAGTGACAGCTCAGCCATTTGGGCTATTTTCACTTCAGAAAGAGCTGGTAATAATAAATTTCTTCTGACCTATGTGTGTGCACCCTGTTGCCTTCAGAACTGAGAAGTCAGTGCATAGTCATTGTGCATGAGGTCAGTCAGAGCCAACACTACATGTTCCATCTGGCCTTCTACCCAAGGTGGCTTCTTTTGGATTCATCATCTATTTACTTGTTCCCAAGCATGCCAGATTTCAGGATCTTATTTTGTGATCCATCAACACATGAAAACATCATCATAGCTGGGGTTATCTCTGCATCTCACCTAATAAATATTTCCTCTGGAGCTCCTAGGAAGCATACTGCTGCACAAAATTGATCTGCATGCCAGTCCAAATTCTACACAGTTTGCATGAGCTGGAACAGCTAACTCAAGCTGAATCTGAGTTCATTCCAATAACCAAGATTTAACAAGTTGAACATGAGTTGTCTCAGCCTATGCTGGATTTTTGTGGAGACACTGAAGTGTTCTTGCAGCAAAAAATTTGTGTGCTTACTGAGACCCTGGTTAGCCTCTTTTTTTCAATTACCTCCTTATTATCCTAGTTAACAGGGTTGGCTATAGTGTGCCAGAAACACTGACACTGCAGAATCATAGGATCTACTGGGAAACAAAGTGGAACAAACCAGAGTATACTTTTGCCCCCTAAGTACTGAGTATCTCCTGTTCTCTTCTTCTCAAGAGGTACACTGTAAAAATAAGAAAAGAGTACTGAGAAGGGTAAAAAAGATAATTAGGAATGTGGGACATCTTTTGTATGAAGAGATTAAATAGGTTTTCTTGAGCCTGGAAAAAAGTGAATGGGATATTATTTATTTCAGTTTTATTTCAGTTAACTCTAACAGTCACTTTCAGTGAAGGCTAGCAACTTGAAACCTGTGAATGATACCTGTAGACTATGACATCTGTCATGGTTCACATGGGACGTCAGAAGTACTGGTGTGGCCAGGTGAAAAGAAAATTCTGATACATGAATATTTGTTTTAACAGAGTAGGGTTAATATTCCTCTTTGAAGTGCCTGAAAAAATATTAGAAGGATTAGGTTCTCTCAAACATTCTTAGTCGGTATGGACTTTGCCTTAAATTTCGCATGTATCTTCAACTAAGATTTCCAAAGCATCACATCCTCTTTCTGTCTCTAACTTCTGCATGTGTTATCAGTACTCAATGATCTTTTAAAATAATTAAAAAGTACTTTGCTAGTAATTTTTATTGAAAAGAAAGTTATCACTTTTCCTCCGTCTGAAAAATACTCAGTCTATTTTTGCAGCTGTTCATTTTTTTTCCACAGAGTTTGTTACTATGTCATAAACTTGCTTTCTACCAGTGTACAGTAAATCTGGCAGAGGTGTCAGGTAGACAAATATTGAAGTTGTTGCTGAAAAACCATTGAAGAGATACCTGTGCCATGAACTTTTGTGTTTCTTGGCATAAGTCACTACGTTTTAATTTGAATCCCTTAACAAAGGGAAGACTTGGTCTCCTTCAAAAGCGCATGCTCATATGCATGTGCCATGTATAACCGCTCTGGCAAAGGAAAGCTGAAGTAATTTTAGGACACAGGAACACCAGATTGTCAAATAAGCTATGGTTGTCTTAAAATTTGTTCACATTGGACTGAAATGTGTTGTCAGGAATTGTTTAGATCTACAAAAAGAAAATGTCTACAACTCACTGAGCATTAAAACTAAATATTGTTTACATTTTAACCCTGCCCGGGCATACAGGGCTGTAGCACCAGATGCAGGTATTTGTGTGAGGGCACTAAGTCTCTGTGCTGGGTTTCAGTACTGGATGCAAGTCCAAAAAAATGAAGTAACCTTCAAATGAATGGTATTTTCCAAGGAAAGTGTTCCACATCAAATTGGGCATGGGGCAGGGTTGTTAGCTCGAAGGATAACATGTATTCTTTTAGGTTCACAGTTATTTCTTAGTTGCATTCATTTCTTATAAACTGAAGTTGATAAAATTTAATGGGGTTTTTTTGTGGACAATAAGTTTGTTCACTGACCTAAACTTCCTTCCTATTGACAAAAATCGTCAAGGTAATAAAAGATTTGTGATGGTTCTGTAGCACGCAAACATCCTCAGTCTAGAAAGTACTGCACATTTGTTTGTCCCTCTGAACAGCTCTTAACAGTGGCATGTAAGGTCCTAACATTTTTCATCCTGGTGTCCTTTCATCCATGCTGCCTTTGGGCAGGCATAAGAAGTTTACTTGGGCATTTTTGGAAGGAAAATCCAAAGGAGGAAGAAAGCCAAATAGCCAGTAGTCAAATGGGACAGTCACACTGAAGCTTCCTGCAATATGCAGGAACTGAAGGAATTAATCTTCAGACAGAAAGTTCCTCTGTGGTCGCACCAGTTGTGTCAGATCAGACCTGCCTGCCCCAGCTGCAGACTAAGAGAAGGGCCCTCCTGGTACCTGACACAACCTGACGTTCACAGCAGGTCTAGCATTGCTAATGCCAGCAGCAACTTGAGGACAAGCTGTCAAGTAAGAGGGAAGTTGGTGGGGAAAGAGAGAGATATTCAGGATCTTGAATTTTTATGGACAGATGGATCCTCTCTGCATAAACTAATCAAGGTTAGGTAACGGGAATAAACACATAAAAGGAATATATTGGGGATTTTGTTTGCTTTTCCAGTTTCCTTTTGAGCCCTGGATTCGGACACCCATTTTTTTTTTCTAAAACCTTAACACAAGCTTGATGTTTTTAAGTGCGTTAATTCTTTGAATTGCAGAAGCGCCGTCAATCACCATCTGTTTTGGAGAGCGTCTTCATTAACATGTAGGGAGTCTCCTCTGATGGGATTCTCTCTATCAGGTGTGCACTTCTGTTCACATGATGTGGAAATGTCAGAACACACAAGCTAGATTAATTTCAGCTGAAATTAAGCTAAAACATCAGTTTTGGTGGGTGTCTAGCATGCTCTAGACACTATTAGGTCTTCAGATCCTGCAAGCAGTCTAGTGCTGGACCATAACAGAGCTGGAGGTCTCTAGACCCAACTGTTTTGCCCCACAAACCTGTTCCTGTTGTACTGCTCTGCTTGCTAAAGTAGGTACAGGCTTTATGTTGAAAAAAATAATCATTCTTAGCGTGTCCAGTGCAGGCAGCTAAAAATGCTGTTTCAAAGTAATTTTTTGTCTTTACCAGTTTTCCCAAAGTTTGCAGATTTTAGTCTTCATATCTGTTTTAGCCCCTCAGTTTGGAAGGACCAGAAAGAATGAATATCCTATGTTTGCCCTCCTTCTTGACACACGTTATATGTTAGGTATTTTTAAAGTTTCCAGTTAATGGCAAAGAGCAACTCTGAAATACTAAGAACACTGGGAAGCAGAGCTCTTACAGTGAGGTTTCATTTAGAATTTTACAGCTTCTGCTGAAGTGCTTCAGTGCTGCATGATTGGATGTGAAAAGTGCTGGGTTGCTGACAGTCTTCCCAGAAAACACATCCCACTTCAGCCAGGAGCTCCTGGGTGTGTGGTGGGAATTGCTCGGTGAAACTACCTACCTTCTGATAGGTAAGAATTGGATTGGATTACATTAGATTAATTTAAGTGATCATAATGGTCCATATGAATCAGTTTCTGGCTTGTATGCTGCCAGAATCTCATAAGAGCAGCCAGACGTTTCAGAGGTGTAGGGTTTGCATCTGGATTTAACACTTCCTCAGCCATGAATCTGTCATCAAACTGCATCTGTGCCTTTGAACGGTTTCCAGTTTTCAGGTTGAGTAATCCCTTAAATACCATTCTGCTGTGTCTTATCAAAGAGTTTTCTCATTTCAGTATGCGGCAGCTTGTATAAAATCATCAGTTGCTATAAAAAAATCATTCATTTTCCTGTTCGCTGATACAAGCATACAAAATCCTTTAAAATGCCCCTGACCCCAAGAACAGCAGTTTCCCTGCTATTTTAATCTGGTCTTTCCTTGCCACTCAGCACAGTTCCCTCCTTTTAATAAATTTTAATCTAGTTTTTTGTATCTATAAAATGCATGTTTACGAAGTTCCTTTTGTTGGATCATGTCTGTGAATTGTCATATATATATATGTAAGTCTGTACATATATATGCACAGATGCATACAGGTATGTTTGTCATGCATGTATTTATGTGTACATGTATTTATGTGTATGTGTATTTAGTTCAAGCATACTTTACACAGCTTTGTACAAGTTTATACATAGTTTATATAAGCTAGAATAGCAATTGCAAATAGTAAGAGTGCAGTGGTATCAGGGACACTTATATTTCATTTTGGCCACTGATTGATGTATGCTGTCATGCACTGATAATTATGGTAAACATGATATTTTATATCTCTATTTTTGACAAGGTCTGCACTGACTTTTTCTTGAAGCTGGATGTTATTCTTGTTCAAAGTTGGAACTTTTTGAAACAGAGAGGCAAATGTGACTTTTTTTAAAGGAATGCCATTCCAGAATTACTTTTTGATCAGTAGCAGATTTTTCTGGATTTTGAACATGGACTGTCTACATACTCTACCAGGACAATACTTGCTGTGGATACATCACATTATCAATTCATTGATACTTATGTCTTGGTTAGCCTTCTGTGCATATCCATGGATCATTTTCAACATTGGTTTCATGATATGGGCAACTGTTGTTTTAACATAGGTATTCTGAGAGCTCCACAAACACTGGTGGAAGCTTATTATTTGCAGCAGATTTGCGGATGAGGGAGGTCAAACAGGAAACACAGAAATCTGTGCACCCTGGTTACGTAAAAGAGCTGAACTGTGTTACATGTTACTGAAACACGGAAGCTTTGTGAACATGTATATGTGTGTGTGTGTATACTAAAGTCATAAGTTATCCTTGACTTCATAACCACTGTGATTTGGGTCTTTAATCTTCAATTGGATCTATGGTGAATAAAGGACAAAGAGCATTAATATGAGAAAATATTTATCAATAGAACATTAAACTTACATTGTTTACTTCCATACTGTGAAAAGAGAAAGTACAACATGAGTATTATCAATAATTAGATTATTTTTTTCCTTTTTCTTGGTCTTTTTTGGAGATTCCATGTAATTTTCAGATATTGGTCATTCTTCATATATCTCTGAATTAGGCAAATACAGCATTAGTCTCTCATTTTAACAGCTTAAAATGGAAAGCATGAATATATGCATTTAAAGATTTATTGATTTTTTTTTTTTCTGTACTGAAGCAGGTACTGGATCAGTAATTAAAAGCTCTGATTCAGTTTGTATAGGATATTATACTGTTTTGTAGTATTTCTGTAGTTTTGGGGGGGGGGCAGGGCAGTTTGATTTTTTGTTTTGTTTGGTTTGCTTTTGCAAATATAACTGCAAAACCAGGAAATGTCTGGAATGTTATGCAAAGTTATATGTTTATGCTGGAAAATGTTTGTACTTCCTTACAAACTAGCAGCAATTTGTCTTTAGCTGTCTGGTCTTGCCTGACCCGCCACTGAAAGGAACTCTGTAGACATGAAAATTAGCGGTACTTCTGACATTCTTTCACCTCTGGGTACCCTCTGAGGCATATTTCAAACTGCAATCCTGTGCCCAATCTGTTAGCCCAAAACAGCTTAACTGTGCAGAGACTGTTAGAGAGCAGGGAGCTTTATTACTTGGTGGACTAACAAATGCAGGCAAAGCTGGTTTGTTACTTTCGTTACACAGTTAAACACTTTCAACACATTTTTTTACAGGTTAGTCATTCAGTATGTTAATGCATTTCCATAGCATGTCAAATAATCTATAGTTCTTATTCATTACACTCAGGATATTTCAATGCAGTAGAGCCAGCTGGAAGAAGAAGAAATACATTAGCTTTGAATTAGAGAAGGTTAAAGAGAACAAAATGCTTGACTGCTGTGTTGTAACTGGGCAGTGTCCTTAATTCAGTGTGAAAATACTTCTGAAAGATTATCCTTGAGGTTTCTGTTTGAATTTGGGTTCAGCTTAGGGTTTTCCTTGCCACGGGCTTCCTCTGCTTCTACACATCATTTTTGCTTAAAGAGCTTCAGATGCTCAGAATTCCTGAGCCTACATTTAGTCTTACTTTTTTTCTCCATTTGTTTAGCAATGAGCAGTTCCTGGCAAAAACTGTTACTGATTATTACTAGCTTTAGTATAGTAATTCAGGTTTTAAAACTCGCCTGTTGCCATTGGGATCTTTCTTAGTCTTCAGGTATACCCTTTAACTTTCTTTGGTTTATCTGTTCTTTGGTTCTGTGAATGAAAGATACGCCCATCCTTTTCATTATATACTCATTCCTTATGTTTCCATGACACAGATTTATAAATTGCCACTCTGTTCTTGTCACCATGCCTCTGTTTGCTGATGCCCTAAGTGACAGGGTTGGGTTGGCTCATTCAAATTCATGAATGTAACTCCATATTGGAATGAAGATGTTTTAATGCTTCCAAGTTCTTATATTAATTTTTCCTCCTGAGTTCTTTTCCCATATGTCATTTTTTAGATGAGCAGGATCTCAGGTTGGTTTCCTGTAAAACTCATGCTGTGGTCCAATAAAACACATGCTTAAAACTTGCTTACAGGTACATGGACATGCTTAAAACTAAGCACATATTTAGCAAGCTCACTGCATTTGGAAGATCAAGATCATTGTTTTGGTTAGTTTCCAAAGTGATCTATGTGTTTAACATTTAATGGTCCAGAACTGAAATTGCCATTGTTCTTTGTAGACAGCAAATTAACTGTAATAACTGGTTTATTATAAAACCTAAAAGGTAAAACCATGAAATTTTAGTAATAAGTGAGTTAAGTAATGTGCTGGATTGTATTTTTTATGGAAAATGGAACCAGGATGCTGTAAATGGCAGGTGGATGCACCCTATTAACTTTCTGAATGCTGCTTGTTCTTTAACTATGGCTCTTTTTCCTTCAGATCTTCTTCCTACTGGTAGGTTAGAAGTGCCTTGTGTTTAAGAAATTTTTCAGTCAAAGTATTCTGAAGGTTTTAAATAGTTAATTATATGTATGTCAGACTTAGAATTGTATTTTTCTTTGAATCTGAGTCACTGTTACCTTGTCTTCCTAAACTAAACCTGAAGATTTTGGACAAAAGCCACATTTACCTCTTGTAAGAGGGCCTTGACAATCTGTAGAACGGTGTTCGGTGTTATCCGGCAGTTATGTTTGTCTACCACTCTTTCTCTTCCTTCTCCTTGTTGGATTTTCACTTGAGCTGAATTGAGCATCCTCGGCATTGTGAGAACTGTGTGGGCTTTGCTAGCCATTAGTCAGAGCAGCACACGTCCCAACAGAAGCCTGGAACCACAAGCCAGCTAACTGGACTTTGCAGCCTCTAGTATCAGCTCTGGAGAAGAGTTCTGTGGGTGTCAGTATGTTTATTTCCTTCCTTTGGACTCCCATTTGTTTGAGTGACTCACAGCTTCATTCACAAGGAAACATAATGACTATGGTTCAAAATTCTCCCTAAAAAGGGTCACACCCACGAGAGGCCCCCTTCACGGGGAAAACCCAAAAGGGCTGCGCTTAGTCCTTTTGCTGCTGTTAAGTATTGCATGACCCCCAGTATTGGAAATGAATATACAAATTTGTGGGGCTGATATTAAAAGCAAAATTTTTTTGCTTTTAATTAAAATTCATACAGACAGTGTTTTTCTAATGGTTTTATATTGAAAATGTATTTTCTAATCTCTTACTCTTTGAATAATAATAATTGGATTGCCAATATTATAATTTGTTGGAGCACTTAACTGGGATTCAGTTAACAGCATGTGCAGTAGACGTTAATCAGTTCATGATCAGTTATAAGGCAAAGCATAAAAGAATCCATTATAAAACACCCCTAAAAAAGAAAATTGTCATCCAACTTCACACTAGAAAACAGCGTGTAAATTCAAGCAAAACAGAGAAATACTGTGCTTTAAGACCTGGAGATTTCACTTCAGGGATAAAGTATAACCAGAGTGCAAAACCAAACATTTTATATTTATCTCCATAATTCCTGGCCTGGGGTTGATAAGCAAGTGTTTTAGATATGGCAAGCACAATGACAAACTGTATTAACAAATTATAAGAGGTCACACTGAGAAAGCATGTCATTAATACTTCTATAGTTTTATTTTTGTAGTACTAAAAACATTGTTTTGGCTTTTTATCAGGGATTGGTGTGTACAGTGCTGCAACAACTTGGGATTTTGCCTGAAGTAATGATCTATGTTACTACTGTTCCTGCCAGAAAGTTACTAATCTCCTTGTGGGAGGTGATCCTGCTGAGGGGTCATGCCGAGGCACAGTTTGATTCATGACCTCCCAAACTCCTCTTAAATGTCAGGTGACTCCTCACCTGACTCATTGCCTTTGAGGAAACAGGTGTCCAAATACTGCCAGCTTTATCTTCTGTTTTAATAACAGACAAGACAATAATCTGGAAAGAAATTTAATATATTCTTGAGAAGCAAAAGTTTAAGTTCTTGAACTGTAAAGATCTAGAAGAGAAACATAAGGTGAGAAAATGAACTTAACTCTTCTTTCTCAGTTTCTTTTACATCCTCAAAATCTATTTTCACTGGAATAGTCAAAGGCAACAACTCATCAAGCGGCAGCTCAGCTTCTGGTTGCTGTCCTTCAGTGCGAAAGTTAAGTTAGTCTAGTGCTGGATTAGGACGGGCAACTTTTACTTCCCTACACCTCCCATTCTGTCTTGAGCAGCTGCCTGTGACACTACAGTGTTGCTCCTCTAGTTCCATTTACATTCAATTTGTCCTTTAAAAAAAACTTGCACATGGTCACCTCCTCACGTCACAGAGAGAGATGTTAAGCAGGACAGGCCCAGGAGAGACCCTGCGGGGCACCACAAAGTGCCAGCCTCCAGGCAGATATGACCCAATGACCACCACCTCTGAGCCCAACCACCCAAACAGCTATTTACCCACTGGCTACAGCACCCACCCAGATCCTAACATCCAGCTCGGACAGGAGGTAACCAGCTGACCTGGGCATGATTTACTCTTGGTCAAACCACACCAACAGTTCCCCGTCACCTTCTTCTCCCTTGTCTTCAGAAATGTGTTCCAAGAGGACCTGCTCCGTGATTTTCCCAGGGACCAAAGTAAGGCTTGTAGTTACTGGGATGATCCTTTTGGCTTTTATTGAAGATAGATGCATCATTTGCTTTCTCCCTGCTGTCAGAGATGTCCCCTGATCCCCAAGACCTCTCTTGTTGGTGAGCAGTGTTGTAAGCATATCAGCCAGCTTTCTCAGCACAGCTGGGTGCATCCCCATGGGCCTGTTGAGAGCTCGTAAGTAACTATCCTTTTCTGGTCATTCTCCTTGTTCTTGAATCCCATCCTTAAGCACAGAGAGAGACTTTGTTCAGGAATACTGAGAAAAAAGGCATTGCCTGTTTAGCCAGGCTTATCTGCCTCCATAGAGGAGCCCTGTGTGTCTGAGCTGCACCATCATACAGAAAAGCACCTCCTCCTCCTCTTCCCTGTCCACCTATACTGAAGGGGTTTTGCCTGTCCACTGCTGACCCCAGTTGTGTAAGCCATCCCACCACATCTTAGTCACTGTGGTTTTGTTCCCCTGTCTGTGTGCAGTTTTGTGCCTACCCTGGGGTAGCAGCCCAGCCACCCTGCAATACTGTTCCTGAGGTCTCTTCTTCACCCATTGCACAGCACACTTTCCTTTACGCTCCATCCATCACCTTTTTACTAGGCTGTGGATTGTCATCTGTCTTCCCCATTTTTCTGTTTAAAAGCTTTTCTCAGTGTGATTTGATCTTTTCACAGAAATTACACGTTCCACATTATTAACACCAAGAAGAGATTTCGGTTTTGTATAGTTTCCTCCATCCTGCCAGGAGACTGCTGGAGATGTTGTTCCCCACCTCCAGTCTTGCTTATGGCTTCTAAAGTCACAATGCCACCCTGTGTTACACAGCATTATTTAGATTTTAGAGGCAATGTTAACTTAGTAGAGGGTGAAGGACTGGCAGTAGTTGTTTATAGCTGATGAAGCCTGAAAATTTTTTCCTGATCATCTGATTGTCATATTTTTGCGATTATACTCTTGAAGTTCTAAACCTATCATTGCAGTGTAAATTTCTAATAGCTCCTATAGATGTTTTTATTTATAATCTCCTGTCTGGAAGTTTGTTTTCATAGCTTAAACTTTCTTTCTTCTAACCGCACCCNCCAAAACATTTGTATGTTTAAGGTCGTATTAAGAAGTGACATGAATGAGTTTAAGCTCATATGCATTATCATAAAGGTTTTATAATTTAAACTGTGGTCATTGCCATGATATTCTGATTTTTGTGTGTGTGTATATATATATATCTCCATGCAGAGCGCTTCCCTACATGGAAAACCTCCTGAACAGAGTTTATTCTCAATTTGCAACTAAGCAGGGGACTAAAGTGTTAATACTACATCTTTAATGTTTAGGACTTTGACAAGTGTGAATATTAGGGGTTTAATTTTCAAAATGACATTTACAGAAGACCAGTGATAAATATTGACACTAAAAATTTCCAGTTTTTGGGATTTCAGAACATTTTTAGCTAAATCCCCTGTCTTACTCAAAGAAAGTAAATAGAAAGCATTCTAGTGGCCTAGCTGTCCCTACAAAATTGGTGGGTTCTGCATACATTAGAAATGAGCCATTTCAGAAAATCTTTAATATTTCAGACTTCAGTGACGTGGCTATTCTCACTAGATAGATAAAAGCTGTATCAAAATGACTATATTTCAACCTGTTCATCCTCAGCATGAAGTATCTTGTGGTTTGAGTGAAAGTTTGAGTAGTTTTGGAGACAGTCCTAAATCTTTAATTTTCTTTCTTGACTTTGATGTTACAGTCGTAGTAAGGGATTCGGAGGAAAGATTTCTAGCTTCTGTTTTAGGTTTTACCTGTCATTTCTTCAGTTAGGTCAGGAAAGGAAAGTCCCTTAGTGTTCAATCACAAACAGTGCAGATTATATTCAAAATGTTAGAATCACTTCCAGCTGAAGAAGTCACAGTGAGTGACAGTTTTTCAGCAAACAACTCACTTTTGTGAGTTTACGTGTTTGAGCTCGGCCTCCACACTGTCTTACCTACTTGCAGGAGCTTTCACCTAAGTTCATGCACGCTCAGTGCACAGTTACAGACAAGGCCTGTTTATAAGCCATTTATGACCTGAAAAAGTTTAACATTCATAATATGAATTAGAGGGATGGTGTGTATGAGGAGAGTATAAAGCCTCAGCATTGGAAGACTGAGATGAAGATGTCTGAAGTTAGTGCCAGGTTGTGGATTCTTTCGCACTTATGAGCTGAATAAGGTCTGCAGAGTAGTTCAAATATAGTTTTGTTACCAACTGAAAAAATAGCTAGAATTATTTCCAGTTCTAATAGTGTGCTGCTTGTTGTCAATTGCTTCATGAATGCAGTAGCTTATTTCAGGCAATAAATTGCTCCCACACTCTGCTACAAGTATTCCTCCAGGTATCCACTACTTGAACATATTTTTATGGCCCCGTAGGCGATATGATATATTGCTGTTACTTGGCTGGATGAATACAGCAACTCCCTGAATCATGCTCCCCATGTGAATTATGAATTGAGAACTTCCCTTCTGCTGTATTTGCTGAAAAGGGCAGTCATTCCTGTTGGTAATCATTCCTGTGTGCCAACAGAAATCTGCAGAATGTGAATACAAAGAGTATGAAAACAATGGGACTTATTTTAAAAAAGGACTGAATAATAATAATAATAATAATTTGAATAATTGAATATTTTTAGTCTTTGTTCCCTGTGTCTCCCTGTAGAATGAGAGATTTATTTATTTAATCTCGGAAGAATGATGAGGATTCATTTGTGTAATGTCTGCTAATGCTGCAACAGCTAATGCGAATAGTTGTCGTTATTGTGTTAGATGAGTTAGCCAAGTCCTTCCTTTCTACGAGCTGTTGTAAATTGTGGCACAGTCATCTCCTTCTATGCCTTCCCTTTTATCCTTTTGCCCTCAGTATATCTAGGTGCTCTACAGCACCTATATGAAATTATTACACCCATGCTAAGTGTATAGCATGATGGTATGTTACATCATAACAGTGCACTTCCATGAAACGGGGTAAGGCAGTTTAGTAACCCAGAGTTGTAGAAGGGGGCAATCCCCTTCCCGAGCTTCCCCTACCTTACTCCTGCCTTTCCAAAGCTACCTGTTCTGGGTGCTCATCCTCTGCATCTTCCTATTGCCAGCTTTTTTCTGGCTCTGCTTCTCATCAGACTCCTCCATCAGCTGACACTATTTGCTAATCTACTAGAAAACTAACCCAGCTGGAAGAAGGTTGGTGGCAGGGGTGCACAGTCGGGAGCATTGGGGAACAGGAGAGGAAGAAAAGGGAGGAAGTAGAAACTGAACCTTCCCCATTCAAGTATCCGTGAGCTGGTAACCAGCTTCTGATCAGCTCTGAGGGTATACCTGGGGACAGCCTGCTGCACCAAGGCCATACCTCTTCCAGTGGAGTGGTTATTACAAAGCAAGTTTACTTGGCAACAGGCAAATCAGTATGTAAATTTATGTCATGCTGGGACCTAGTACCTGTGTTTTGACCTGGTAATATGTCAGACAGACTCAAACAGCACTATGTCCTCCTAACAGCTGTGTGCATCCTGTACGTCAAATGTCAGATAAAATTTCCAGTGCTCCTCTGGCCTTTGCTCATTTCATCCCAGGGTGAGCTGAGGTTATATATTGTTCTGCAAAATAATCATTCAGTGAGGACTGAAACAAAAGAATTAGGTTAGGTTGTGATTTATGTCTCCTTTAACCCAGTCTTGGTGTATTAGCTGGAGACAGTAGTCACAGAAGGCACGTTTTCAGATGCTTTAATAAATATCTAGGGCTGACAGTATGTTGCCTTTACTTTCCTTATAGATAATTCTTTCTGAGGGAAGAACTGAAATCTGAGTGCATCTTATTTCTTCTGTTATGTTGGTGGTTTTCTGGGCATTGTTCCCCCTTTCTCTCTATGACCTTTTTGTTCATGTTGTTTTGAAAAGTGAGGAGACACTATGGCTCTGCTTTGTGTTCCACAGGGAATATAAAGGAGCACTATATTTTCTTTCTCTTGTAAACACCTTTTCTTACTCAAAATAACCACCTTTTCTTACTCAAAATAACCACCTTTTCTTCTCATTATTTCTAGTCCATGGTAAATGCATAAAGCACTTCACAAAACACATAAGGCAAAATCTCTGCACTTCAAAGAGCACTATTCTATCTCCAGCAACTTACAGAAAAGAAACAAAGGCATTGTTAGAAGTTGCAGTGGGTTGACCTTGGCTGGACACCAGGTGCCCACCAAGCTGCTCTATCACTCCCCTCCTCAGCAGGACAGGGAGGGTAGAAAATATGGTGGGAAAAAACCTCATGGGTCAAGATACAGGGAGTTTAATAAAGCAAAAGCAAAAGCCGTGTGTGGAAGCAAAGGAAAACAAAAGATTTGTTCTCTACTTCCCATCAGTAAGTGATGTCCAGCCACTTCCCAGGAAGTAGGACTCAGTACATGTAGCAGTTGCTCCAGGAAACAAACGTCATAATAATGAATGTCCCACGTCCCCCTTCCTCCTCCTTTCTCTTAGCTTTTATTGCTGAGCAGACATCATGTGTTATGGAATATCCCTTTGGTCAGCTTGGCTCAGCTGTCCTGGCTGTGTCCCTCCCATGATCTTGCCCACCCCCAGCCTCCAGGTGAGGGGCAATGTTGGAGAGACAGCCTGGATGCTGGGCGAGCACTGCTCAGCGGCAGCTGAAACGCTGGTGTGTCATCAACACCTTTCTCCTACCAATACAAAGCACGGCACTAACAGGGATGCTATGCAGGAAATCAACTTTGCCAGACCAAATATGGGAGTCTAAGGCCCTAATCCTACAGCGCTAACGTTAACGTGAACTTTGTCATTATTTAAATGAATGACAAATTATCTCCAAATATTTCTTAGGATAAAACTCAGAGGAAGAAGTAGTAAAGTAAGTTTTGTTTCTTGTGGTTATCTTAAGAACTGTGTAACAGGATTGCTTAAGAGCTAAAATAAATTATGGATGTTAAAATTTTGGCTCGATTTTTGGATATTCAGACTAACCTGGATGTTACAAATCATATTTCAGGTCCCACCTTTATCAAAAGTAGTCTCTGTAACTTCAGGTAAATTAAAGGCTGCAGCCAGATATTTAAAATTAACTTACCCTGTTTCTGCTAGGTGTAAATTCTCAGTAAGTTTGCAAACCACTCCTAAGAGCTGATTTTTATTCCATTCCATTTTGCCATCTTAATCTTGCTAAAACACCATATGCAATGAGCATCTATGTAGCTAGGTAGAGTTCCTGAGGATTTAAACAGAGATTTGCAAAGATTTTGAGTAGTACCACAAATATGGGATGTATGGGTAGATATATATGGAATCAAAAAGTGAAATGTTTTTGCATGAATTTTGCACCAGTGTTTCTGCATTGAAGATAATTGGATTAATCTAAAATACAGCAAGGGAGGTGACTGAAGACACCTTGGGCTTTCAAGCCCTGACTGGATAAAACCTTGAGCAATCTGGTTTGACCCCACAGTTGAGCCTGCTCTGGACAGGAGGTTGGGCTGTAGAACTCCCATGAGACCTTTCAATGAGGGGAAAAAATAAAGGAAAAAATAGAACAAAACCAAAAACCACACCAAAATAACTGAACTCTGAAACACAAGTTGATACACAGGGTAGACAGAACCGAATCTCCAATCATAACTATACAAACAGCAATTTAATGACCAACCAGTCAGCCTCTCCTCCATGCCTGGTAAGACCATGGAACAGATCCTAATGGAAATTACACTGAAGCATATCAAACACAAGGAGGTGATTAGACACAGCCAACATGGATTCACCAAGGCCAAACCATGCCTTGCTAATCCAGCTGTCTTCTATAATGGAATGACTGCATGAGTGGACAAGGGAATTGCGAGGGATGTCATCTATTTGGACTTCTGGAAGGCCTTTGATACAGTCTTCCACAACACTCTTGCCACTAAATTGGAGAGATACAGGTTTGATGGATGGACTCTTGGATGGGTAAGGACTTGGCTGGATGACCATGTGCAGAGACTTACAGTCAACGGCTCAATGTCCAGGTGGAAACCAGTAATGAGTGATGTCCCTCAATGGTTCAAACTGGGACCAATTCTGTAAATTACCTTCCTCAATGACACGGTGGGACTGAGCGCACCCTCAGCAAGTTTGCAGATGAAACCAAGCTGAGCGGTGCAGCTGATTTGCTAGAGGGATGGGACGCCATCCAGGGGGACCCTGACAGGCTTGAGGAGTGGGCCTATGTGAACCTCATGAAGTTCAACAAGGCCAAGTGCAAGGTGCTTGGGTCAGGGCAATCCCCAGTATCAAGTCAGACTGGAGGATGAATGGATTAAGAGCACCCCTATGAAGAAGGGATACTGGCAGATGAATATTTGGATGTAAGCCGGCAATGTGTGCTTGCAGCCCAGAAAGGTAGTTATATTCTGGGCTGTATAAAAAGAAACGTGGCCATCAGGTTGAGGGAAGTAAATTTTCCCCCTCTACTCTGCTCCCGTGAGACCCCACCTGGAATTCTGCTCTGCTTTGGTGTCCAGCACATGAAGGACGTGGACCTGTTGGAGTGGGTCCAGAGGAGGACCATGAAAATAATGATCAGAGGGCTGGAATACCTCTCCTATAAAGAAAGGCTGAGAGAGTTGAGGTTGTTTAGCCTGGAGAAGAAAAGACTCTGGGGAGAAGTAATTGCAGCCTTTCAGTACTTAAAGGCGGCTTATAAAAAGAGAGAGACATTTTACTAAGGCCTGTAGTGACAGGACAAGGGGCAGTGTTTTTAAACTGAAAGAGCGTAGATTTAGATCGGACATAAGGAAGCAATTTTTTACAGTGAGGGTGGTGAGACTCTGGAGCGGGTTGCCCAGAGGGTTTGTGTGTGCCCCATCATTGAAAGTGTTTGGTCAGGTTGGGTGGGGCTTTACGCAACCTGATCTTATGAAAGATGTCCCTATCCATAGCAGGAGGGTTGGGCCAGATGATCTTTAAGGTTCCTTCCAACCCTAACAATTCTATGATTTTATGATGGTTTCCTGTAAAGAGTAAGCTGGTAGTGTGGCTAATTAATTTCCTCTTTTGCGGTAATCTTTACTTAAAGTCTGAGATTATTAAATCTGGCTGGACATTAAGACCCGATTTAGGCGCAACCAGCCTGGCAGGATGAAGACTCTTCATTGGTTGTGCATTTTACTCACAAGCTTCCCTCTCACTGCTCCTCTTACCCATGTTTTGGATTTCTCTAGTTCCACAATTGCCAAGGCTTTTGTCACTCCTTATTATTCTGCAGTTCTGACTATGCTCTCGGCTTCTTTTAGAGCCACCATAGGTTTTTACTATAGATCTGCTAACAGGTGTTTTTTTCCTCATCCTTCTTTAATATATGTTATGCTGAAAATAAAACATGTTCTCTCAACCCACATCACGCCATTGAATCAGTTTTCTGATTTTGCACTTAGCAGAAAACCTTAAGACATGTTCACTTTTCTTCCATTCCGGAGTTTATACCCTAATGCTCAGGGATGTTGTCTTACTGTCAATGCTCAGCCCGGGCACACTTATAGAGTTGGTTAGACTTCTGTGTATGCAGTTGCATGCTTTTCCCACATACTACTTGCTATAAATCTCATTTTAACAGAGATTCCTCTCTAACAGAATAGCTTGAAACAACCATGCATCAGGACTCCCTGTTGGTTTTCTTCATTTTTCTCCCTTTGCTCTGTAGGATGTTAACAGAGTCCCCATACTTGTTTGAGCTTCTCTCTCCTTGAGGCAGATAGAAAAACTGGGAAGGAAACTGGGCAGAGCGGTTGCTTTCTCTTTTGGCTTCAGTAACTTCTTAGAGCTTGCTTTAGCTTCTGGATTTTATTCTTAAATCTTCAGAAGCACAACAGCCTGGGAAGGTGCAAATTGCACTCATTCCTGGAAAGGAACTGTGAATAAAATGTGGTCACTGTGAATCTCACTGTTCTTCATACACAAAGAAATATCTTACATTCTTCATGCAATTTTGATTATGCAAAGACAAGTAAATTGTCTCTTTAGGTTAACTCCAGCATGTTTTGAATACATTTATTTGTTCACTGCAATAAATACTGCAGTTCTGATAGAAAATATGTTAAGTACATAGCAATCATTTTATGCAGATCCACATGTTTTGTAGAGAATGATATTAGACAATGTTCTGTTGTCCAATATGATGCCAAAGCAGCTTGTTTTAAAAATTACAAAAGGAAATGGAGCCTCTGAGTTCTTTTTGCAAGCACACAGAATTTGGACTGATTTTTTAAAACTTTTTTTTGCTTCACATTAAAATGTTTTCAGCAGGGTTTCTTTATTTTGGCATATTGTGGGCTTTCAAGCGTGATTGGAATTCTGCACAGCATCGTAGTTCTGATTTGCATGTCCTGTTAGAGACACTATTCAACTGTAAATTAATTATGGAAAATAATGGAACTCTATAATTAAGATTTGGCAAAAAATCAGTAAGTCTCTGTTCTATTATATTTTAGGCTTTTTCTATATTAAATGAATATGCTTAAAAAAGGTTTTGTATTTTTCTGTGCCTAAAAATCTGAGTCATTCATATATTGCTAAATAAGCTGCTGAAATGTCTGGTTACATTGTGACTCTGAAAAATATAACCTTGACTAAAAAGTTAGTCATTCCATACCTAAGTGTTCTGCTTCATGTCACAGTTGATAACGAATCAGCAATAGAAGAGCAGCAGCGCTGCTTGTTACACTTTTTAGCAATCGAAAGATACCCTTAACTGAAAAGTTGCGTCAATCACCAACTCTCAGTTCATTGCTGGTTCTTCCATGCAATGTTGGGAAGTCAATCTCAGCTTGTAGCCTTGCTACCAAGTAAAAATGTACCACAAAGAAGATGCCTGTGGTTTGCCTAAATCATTACACTTTGATAAAACCACACCTATTTGTCACAAGGAAAACAATGCACAATAATAATTTGTAGAATGTATTATTATTTTGTTTTAAACACACATATCTGACGTATACTGACAGTAGTATTAGCTTTTCAGACATAGTGACAGAAAAAACAGCAGCAGCATAAACAAACTTATTTTTACTTACACAAATGTTAGGCAGATGGCTTAACTTGTTCTCTGTGATGGTTATATACTTTCTGGTTTTGCCACTGTGCAGTGATAAAGAGTACAGCAATGACGAGTACAGCATACATGGCACATAGGTGTACCAACCTGCATTTTCACCCTCTACATGAAGAAGAGGAACTTGTACATAAATGTTATTAATAAAATACTGTTCTTACTAAAATACTTAGTTGTGCAGTGCATTGGTCTTTAGTTTCAGAAACATAACTGCTTTATTAAAAGTCTCTTGTTCTCTTTTTTTTTTTTTTAGGAAGCTAAACAAAGTACCTATAGAGAAGTACTAAACCTATTCATTCATTTGTATAAAAGAATACTAGTTAACAGTTCTTTACATAAAATTTTGCTTGTGAGTAAAGTTGATCATGGACATTAAACGTGGAAGGTCCCTAAGGATTCAGATATAAAAGATGTGAAGAATATTGGCCCTGTTCCTCACAAAATGTTCCAAGTATCCACGAAACTCTAGTAACTCTTTGCGAGCAAAAGAGGCAGAAAGTATGGTAGTTTTGCAAAATTTCTTGGTCATGAAATAGCTGTGATAGGTAATCTCTTCCCGGGTTACAGCTGCATGTTTTGCTACAAAATGCAACTAATAATACATTTAATGTTTTTTTAAGGGAATCGCTACTTTTCTGTATCCTGACAGCAGGCACCAAACTCTTCCTTAGACAATGATTCTTTTTCCCTTTTTTGGTCAGTTCTTATATGGCTACAATATTCATACTCTCTTAAAAGGATAAGCTTGTTTACACACCGATTCCTGCCTCCAGTGGTTATTTTTCTGAGGCATGAACCCTCTTAAATATCACCTGTTTTAGCTACTTTAATAAGAAAGAAGTCAAAGGGCTAAATTCAAAGTGAACATTAACTTGGAATACCATCTGCTATATCTTACATTAAAATGCCTTGTTCTGAGCCTAATGATGCAAACTCGTATTTTAGACTGCTGATTTCATTTCAGGGGAAAAAAAAAATACTGAAGGTTCAAGTCAATGGAAGCACATAGTAGCACGATTTGAAAATAACCTTAGCAAAGCTAAATGGCATGAAGACAGTGATACGCACAGACTGAGGAAATCGTATCGCTTAGGGAGGAACAGTTCTTAATTTTAGGTTACACAGTGGTCTGTAACAACTCCCTTAGGCTATTACAAAGTAATAAATTTGAACTGTGGTGTTGGCAGTGATGGACTTCCACGTAATTTCTTAATGACACCAAGTGATTAATAGGTATTTTATGTTCCTAATTAAAGTTTATCCAGTGGATCAGAATAGTTTCTTTCTATGCTTCTACTCACAGTTTGCTATTGACATTACAATCAGCTGTGGTGCCTTTGCAGGCATATCTTGAGCTTTTTTAGCTTGTGACAATGTAGAAGATTGTATGAGAAAGAGGCTGATGCACTCAGCTGAACATATACCTTTGCCAGCAAACATACGCAAAAAATAATTATGGTATATAGATACCTTCCTTTAAAAAGTCTAACCTCAAAAGCTGGTGCTATTTTTCAGCAATTGCAGTAATGCCATGCCTATAGCTGGAGGAAGGGAAGGGTGGTCCCTTCTCTTTTAATGCATCTAAAACTTTGAAAGTTTCTACGTTAAATCCTTTCTGATTGGGAGAAATGAAACGGTTTGAAGCCATGGAGCAAAGAACACAGAAGCCATATAAACAGAACACACATATTTCAGAGGTTACTTATCCTGGTTGTCAAGTCTTAAGTTCACATTTACTGACTTTAATTCTCCCAGGACCTTATTAACTTTTAGCTCTCAATAAAAGTGAATCTTGATGCCTTTTTTTCCTTTCTTAAGAAAAAATGTTGGTTTGGTTTATCTTTTAAATGAAAATAATAATTGAAACAAAAACCAAACCAGTGTCAAATTTGACAAAAATCTTCTGTAAAATATTATGTCCTTCTTGTATAAGAAGGGAGAAAAGATCAAACATTTTCTCTGCACATTTAGAGACAAGTCATCTTTATTTCTTTCACTGAGGTTTTTCTCCTCTTTTCACTAAATCAAATTTTGCAGGAGATAAAAATGGTTTGTTGAGTACAAGGTACTAGGAAAAAGATAAATTAATGCAGTATTTCAACTGGTACTGTCTTGCTCACTAATGTATCTGAGGAAGTTTTTATAGATTCTATTTTTCCAATGAAATCTATGCAGACTTTTTTTTTAAACTGTGAAATCATAGAGTCATAGTATCATAGAATTGTTTTGGTTGGAAGAGACCTCCAAGATCATCAAGTCCAACCGTTAACCTAGCACTGCTATAGAGTAGGGGTCCAGCATGCTCACATTCTTCATGTATAGAGCTCTTGCTTTGAAATCACATGAGGAGCATATGAGCAAAACTAAGTGTTTACAAGTTTGTATTTATGAAGAGTTTGTAAAGACGGGTATCAATTTGTACTATTACCCTTCTTTTGGATTTGAAATTTTCAATAGTGATTATCAAATCTTTTTCTATGAAACATCATCAAACCTAACTAATCTTTTCAAAATCCAACATTTGCAGTTAGATACTGTAAAACACACATTTCTGTGGAGAAGCCTTGGGAATGTTAATTCTTGCTCAAATGCCATGGTTATGAATTTTTAAATAGGGAACAATTTTTGTCAGATCAGAGTCATTCTTTCTTGGACAAAATAAAATACGTCAATCCATTATTATCCTAAGCTTTCCATTCCGAAATTTAAATACTTGATCACCCACTTTAATTGGAATCAAACTGCTTTCATTCACTGAATTAAAAGGAAAGTTTCTTTTGGCTTACCTAAGTGTTAGTCTTTATTTTCCACTGCGAGTGCAATGCCTTATAAAAGATGCAAATCTGGTTCTGATTTGACTGTATTCCAAAAGTGAACAGGCTCCTCTGGATTAGACTTGCTTTTGTATAAATTTATTTCATTATGGGACTTAAATGAGTACTTAATGGAGGACAGTCAAGTACTTAATGAAGGACAGTCAAATGTTTTGCCGATTGAAGAGAACGAGAGACAGGATCAATACAACACTAAGAACACAGTACAGTGTTTAAAGAAAAAAGATTTAGTTGTAATTTAGCACTGGCAGGTGATATTGATGACCCAAAAGGAAACATACTTTCCTGGTATAAGCTCCATCTTTCTGTTTTGATTAGAAATGTTGAAACAACAAAGGAGTCATCAAATTTCCTGATAGACTTTTTGGCACCTTATTTTCTTTTTTTAGTTTTAAGAAGCTATGTCTGAGCTTAAAAAAAAAGACATTTCTTCAGTTCTAGTAAAGAATAACATCCTTAAGCTACCATACAGTTCATTCAGTTTCTCTTAGTTGCTGATACTTTTGGATAAAACTCTCATCTACTTCCTAATCATTTTTCAATAGGTCATGCTCACCCTCTGTGTTTTTCTTGCTTTCCCTAAAGGTTGGAAGAAAGTGGACGGTTTAGCTATAGAGTTGCAGCCCATCAAACTTCATTTGCAACAGCCAGTTCAAAAATGATAGTGGGTATCATCTCTACAGTAACACAAGATCTATAACATGCAAACCTTTTTCTATACCAGTCAGTGTCACTAAAAGTCTACAAATCTGTCTCAGATTGTGAGCTCAGTTTCATAGCCTTAAATACATTTGTTTTTCTAAGGTCAAGGAAAGTAATTGTGGATTTGGTGTAGTGATTCTCTTTTCTCTGAGCTTGAAAACTATAGTCTTTTCTAGATCTGTTCTGTGAGTCTCTTTCCTTTGTAAGTTCAAAGGGACTTTGGGCAGTTATAACAAAGACTATAACTGAACTTACTGAAAATAAGGGATGAAAAAGTTCTCGAGTAGACAATCCCCAACAGAAATTATATTAGTATTAAAAAAGACTGGAGAAAGAGGTCTCAGATTAGCATAGAATCCTTCAGCATCCCATTTTAGCATTTGGGTCCAGTAGAATTAGCCATGTGTTCCTGCTGGATTATACTGAAATTAGAAAATGGACATAAACTCAAGGAATCCACAGTATGCACTGCAGAGATGAATAAAATTGACCTGAACCCATGGCAGTCTCTTGCAGGAATGTGAGGGGTGTTCACATTGTAATCACCAGGGAATTTGCAGGAACTGTATTATTGTAAATGCAGTAAGGATATGAATGGGATCTCTGCATTTCCCAAATGAAAATTGTCTTTCCTAATACAACACCTGAAGCACTGCTAAGTGGTAGAGATTCCAGAGGAACTACCTCAATCCCAGTGTACCTACAGTTGTGAGTCAGTAAACTTGAAAGTGACTCTTCCTGAAGTCTTTCCATCCCTGTATCATAATTCCCATGACTTCTTTATCTGGCAAGACAGTGGAGGACACCTGTATTCAGATTTGCTTTGCTGGGAGTTTTTGAGTCCAGGGAAAAAGTGTCTGTCTTGTATCCCAAACTGAGTTCGCTCCTCAAACAAGATTTATTCCTGCCTTTTCCACGTGCTGCAGACAATAAGCACATCCGTGGGGCAAAATTGAAAAGCTTCGTCTACGTGATTCCACACACTTCAGGCTATTGGCTGCAATAAAATATGTTTTTGTGGCAAAAGAAATTAAAAGCTGAAGTATAAGCTCAGCTGGAATTGGTGGGTGTTCTCCTCCATGGTCTTCAGTGGGTCCAAAATTTCATAATAGGTATTCAAAATCCTGTGAAAGAACTTCAGTTTTCTAAGGAAGTTGAAGTACATATATGTAGAAATCATGGGGGAAGAGTTTATGAGCTGCTTTATATATACATATAAATTATAGTGAGCTTTTAACCTGTGTGTAGATAAGACGAGGGTTTGTAAAAGTCCCTCACGTAAATTAGTTCATTTTGTTTGGGCAGTTATAGCTCGTTCTCTGAAATAATATGCTTTAAATAGCCTCAATGTGTTTTCTGAATGTCTGAAATGAAGAACAATAATTGGAAAAATTAATCAGTAGTCCAGATGTTATCAATAGTGTTGGGTCAACATTTTTGATGTTCTAGGAGTATTTATCAGCTGAATTAAAGCATATTACATTTCATCCAAAATATCAGCTCAGCATCTCAGTAATATCTCAAATACTGTTCAGGTAGCAAGCATTTCTAATTCATAGTATGCTAGCTTTTAAAATAATGTAATTCCTATACAGATATACTAAACTCAAACTACACTCGCTGTACTTGCAAACACAGACTACTTTAAGTATGTATTTTATCTTTCTGTTTCATATGCCCAAATGGTAATCTCTTTGCTTTGGGGTGAATTCATGAAATGAAGCATCTGGAGTTTAGAGTGTTTTGATTTGCTTCACTAGCTGCACCAGGCTCTGACTATATAACAAAATATTTGCTGCTAGAGCTCTTACCCTGAAAGTAATGTTGCCAAAGGGTAAGGAAAGCATAAATGTATTGGTATTCTTTTCCAGACTACAATTCTGCTAAGATTACTACAAACCTTAAGGGCAAGAGCTCAGTTTCCCAATCTGAAGATGAATGTCACGTGTTTTTATAAACACAGTGCTCTAAAATGAATCAGGCCCGCACTTGAATCATCCATCAAGTTACAAGTGCAAGGTCAAATAACATTTTGCTTTAGTATAAGAACACTCATATAAAGTTGATTTAGTTACTATGACAGTTTTATATTCTCTTTTATATTGCTAAAAGATATCAATTACATTACGGGTAGATTACAGCTATAAAATGAAGTACCTCTTATGTATGCATGCTGGAGACCTACCTTATTTTATAGGTGTAACTTTTTTCATTCATGCACTAGTTTCTGTATATGACTATGAATAAGGAGAAATCCTGGCTGTGGAAGAGAAAGAGGAAATCTCAGACACAGCTCAAATTTGTTTCAGAGCATGCCAGAGAAGCAATAAGCAAAGTAATTCCTTGATTGGTTCTTCCTACTTTGGTAATCCCCATGGATTTTAGCAGCACTTTGTGATACAATTAAGCGATACCACTAGCACTGAAATTGCTCTGTGTGTCCCTGGCTAAAGCAAATACTATCCATGGAAACGTGACACATATTTCTTACCTTTCTCTGAGCTAGAAGAGATGCAATGCCATTCTGAGCAAGAAATAAAAGATTAAATATACTTACCCACAAAAGCTAAAAAAGAGTATGTTAACTGTAGGATTTACTCTCACATTAATTGTTGTAACTATGTACTAGGCTTACTTTTAGGTGTTTACATAGGTTTAGGTGTTACACATAGGTTGGCACAAAACTAAATATTCATTCTTCCACAAGAAATTAGCATTACGTCACAGAAAGCAATGTTGCTATTTTAAATAATAGAGGCAGGCAAACTACAAAGTTGGAAGGCACCCGAAAAACAAAGATTATGGGCACCTGCAGAAAATACAAGAGTACTGGTGAACTTAAGTTCAAACAAATGCATGTTTTCTTGTAACTTCCCAACTCTTCTTGTCTCAACACATATCTGACCAAACTGGGTAACATCCCTGAATAAAAAGGGCTTATACCTGCACTTTTTCTCATGACAAATCCTATTTGCTGAGCTGACAAGAAAAGATTATAAAATGGACTATTGCAAAGGTTTAATATTACAACATATTACATCATATAATTTCATGAACTACTTTTTTTTTTTCTGTCAGAGTGATTTCTTTGAACTATCATGCAGCAAAATAAAGCTGTCTGGCAAACTTTATATGAATGAAACCTACAATTAATAGTGATGATTGAATGTCAAATGGTGCAAATGCGTACCGGGCATTCTAGATGTTCATGTTGTGTTTGTCCGGTTCAGTGTAACATGTTTATGCTGTGTCCCTAACTCTGTTTTACACTGAGTGGCAATTTTCAATTGTTACCTAAAGTGGTTTTGTTGAGGCTTTGGTTCATAAAAGACTGTGTGTCTTCCTGATATCCATGGTAAAGAGATGATTTCTCATAAGAAAATATGTTGACATAGTAATTTCAGCTATTGTAACCACTTACTCCTAAACACCCCCAAAATCTTAAATAAAGTTAAATCAAGAGTGGTTCCCAGAAGACTGGTCCACCATGAGGTGTTTTACAACAGTAAGAGAATGTATCTGAGCCATGTGGTGATGTCACAGATAATCAGAACTGAGTTGATGTTGCAGTTCATTGTACTGTCATTAGGCAATCCTTAATAGCAGGAAATCTGCTGAAGTTTAACATACTAAACAGTATTTCACCCACCATGCAAGGAGATGTGATGGGATGACTGATTAAGTAGGAGGCATATGTCAATATTAGTTACCTTTATGTTTGAAACAGCACAGATGAAACAAAAACCTACAGACGATACGTATGTATAGCAAAGGCTATGTACAACACTGCCTTCTGCTTTTCCAGATACACGTAGTTTGCTTTTGATAGAGGGCTGTAAATCTGGATAGCAGCTGAGTGGTATGTAGAGGAACGAAACTAACAATAGTGTAGTCTTTATGGAAGAATTTTGTTGGTAGCAAAGAGAATGAACACTGAAAGGAGAGAGAAGATGATTATGTTTGCATCAGGTGACCCTTTGATTTATCCTAGATTCCAGTATTTTTGGAATCTAGGAATATATTTCACTTCTTAGTAATTTTAATTTTCCATTTTGTTTGTGGCATTTTGATAGAGTGAGCAATTATTGTGGCTTATACTGAAAAATGAGTAAATTTTTGAGAGCCATAAGAAATAAAGGTTTTGAAGGACTGATTTCACAAAGAGCATAATCTTCACATCACTTTTGTCTATAGTACTTAAACATTAAACTTAGTCAGCATTCATTCTAGTTGAAGGTTATATGATGATGAAAAATGGAAGAGAATGACAGAACTTAATTCTTTTATTGCAGATGCCTCAGTATCCATTCTTTTGACTTTGAACAAAAGCATCAATGGATGTGTATGGGCTTTCTGCAAAGCAAAAGAGGTAATATATGCTTTGGCTTCAGAAATCTGACATTTATTAGTTTTCAAAAATCTCATACATAATTATTAAAATAGAAATTGTAGTAACTGAAGATCATATTACTCTTAAGGACATTTAAAAAGGGAAATTTGAACTTCTTTTCTTTTTTTTTTTCAGCTTCTCATGATTTTAAACCTGAAACTGCTGCCTTGATTCTCTTTTGGTCAGTTGTGATAGCTGAAATAAAGTGATGAGAGATGAATATTTTAGGTCAGATGATAAAATATGAACCCAAGCCTATATCCAATTTCTATTGTCAAAATATTAGAAATTATTGAAAGGATCATGAAAGCTAGGTCTAATGGGTCCTCAAGAGTATATAACCCTCTCCCCTCCTCCAGTGCTGCCTCTAGCTGTATGTATGTCATTTCTGACAGATGTTTATCTAAGTTTCATAATGACGGAAGTACTGGAGGTGCCACAACTGCCATAGGCATTACATTTCAGTGCTAAACTATCCTTAGAATTGAAAAGCTCCCTGTCCCTTCCCCCTCCTCCCCCTCCCCAACCCAAGGAATTTTAATCTCATTTTTCTGAAATTTAAACTCAGTACTTTCAGTTGCATCAACTTTAACATCTGCTTTTTTCTGTTTCCAGTATTTTCTTGTGCAGGATCTGAAATGGTAAAACGCAATTACATGTCTACAGAGCATAGTATGCCCTTTAACTCCGAATAGGAAGCAGAGGATATTTCAGTGCAACGCTTACTCTCGCAAAGATACACTTCCAGCGTGCCACTCTCAGACTCCTCTTAGCTGGGGAGAGTGGAACGAAGTCAAGAGAAGAAATCAGTGTCTGTGGGTTACTGTGGTCTGGCCCAACTTAGCAACTCTGCTAAAAGCAGTAAAGTTTTGGAAAGTCTTGCTGCATATTTGTAAAGCGGACTCTCAAAGGCTGTGTTTGCAGACCTCAGTGTGCAGCAGATTTTTTTAATTAGTTCCTCCAGTACCAAGTCTCATAGATATGCTTTCAGGGAATGTGTGATGTCAGTTTCCATCAAGGTTTACTTTTTTATTAGCTAGTTCATTTAGGTTTTTAAAAAAACGGGCCTAAGCTTAGTTTTGCCACAAATCTAACACATCTGTTGAAAAAAACCCACATTGCCTGCCTTAGGCTTTTATGGAAATTTTTATTTGTTCAGTTTGTTAATGCTTGACAACAAACATGCATTTTGAGATAATGTTTTGAACTATGACAGATTTACAAAACAAACCACTGCTGTCCTCAGTGCATCTTGGGTAACAAGTTTTGGAAATCTGTAAAAAAAAAATTGCTGATTTATTTTGAGGAAAAATATGGCCACTAGCCTTAAAAA
Organism: Chionis minor; assembly: GCA_013398295.1. Lineage (NCBI taxonomy): Eukaryota > Metazoa > Chordata > Aves > Charadriiformes > Chionidae > Chionis > Chionis minor. The sequence continues at coordinate 388,107 of VZSF01003145.1, read as the reverse complement.
ATTCCATTGTCTAAAGATTTTAATTATTTTATGCCTGAAGCCCTACTGTAAATTATATATAAAACTAATTAATTACACTGTCAACATATAGATCTAGAGGATCTTTATAACTATTAATAGAATTTTGAACCCTTTTTGAAATCTGAAATATTTATTCTTTCATACTTAAAGCAGTCAGCTTTTTGGATGTGTTGCATCTCAGCATTTTAGCTCTGTGGGCTTTGATGTTTTCAATATTTTAGAATATGTAGGTCACAACTTATTTTTATGACGCTCATGTTTCTTGGGTGCTTTTAGGGCAAAACTATCTTAATTCATTTCACATGTCTGGCATGTGGCTCAAAAAATCCAACTGAAATATCTGTAATATCTTCAGGCTTTCCCTGTGTAGTGTGTTTTGGTGACTTCTAGTTTTGATGACTTCTTGTTTTGATATTGTGAAACTCTCAGTACTATTTTTGTGACAGTTGTCCTCTTCCTTAAAGCAACATCTTGACTGAGATTGCACTTAAGCTGTTGCAGTAGACAAATTTAGGTAAAGTAGTCCAGAGTTAACAAAGGAGGGGTTCCCATAGTTGATTCTTCCTCCAAAAATTTGATGATGATCAGCATCTAGGGCAAAAAGTTATGTTTTCCCTGCATGATCTATGAATGAAATGCATATTTTTATTTATTTTGGACGTTTTGAATAGTTCCCACAGGTTCCTGTAGTGGCACTATCCTTGCCACTAAAGATTTTGTAGAAAACTATGGTAACCCCTGCACTCTTATTTTTCTATCAGTGTTTTCCATTTTTTTCTCTCTTCCATTCACAGTCATTCTTATCACTCAGGTTTGCTTTCTTGTCTGCTAAGCTGATATCCTTGAAGACCTGCTTTCTAAGACTCCCAAATCTTACTTCTGAGGAGTGGGGATGATATCAGAATGCACTACTTTTTATCTAGTGTGAATGGGGTTTTTTCCTACGTGTGTCACTTGTACAGTGACACTGAATTTCCTCCACCATTTCCACATCTGGTTAGTAAGCTTGTGCACTTCTCCAGCATGAGCTTGTTACCACCTAAAGAGCAGCTTGGGGCCAAGACCAGCTTGTTGTAAAACAAGACACCAGTGATATCCTGCTACCATAAAAACTGATGAGTTCCTCTGTTTGTCACCTTTTAGGCAGTCAGTTACATCTAGGACTTCTTCCTTGTACCAGAGAACCTTAGTGTCTGTAATAGCCCTTTGTGATGGACCTTGTTGAATTCCCATAGGGATCTGTCATAACAACACCCCTGTAGTCCACTACTAACACTTGGGTTTTGCCCTCAGAAATAATGAATGGAAATGTTATCAACAATTGATATATGTTGACAGATGTTATCAACATTTGGGAGTTTGATTCTTGAGCTTCTCCAATGGAGGAGATTTTAACGTTGATACTCTATTGTACTGCTGCATTTTGGGAAGGACAGAAATCTGATTATTTAAATATCCTTTGAAGGTTAGGTAGAATATAAAGCACAGTTCAGAGTTAAATTCTCTTGGCCTCCAAAGGCTCATGCTCATCTTTACTTTAAGTCTGCTATGTGTGCAACCAGAGGTGAAGGGAAATGTCTACAATACTTAAAATGCTTCCTTTTTGTTTCGGCATAAAAGAAATGAAACATCTTTTTAGAGACATGGTGGATTTGCTTATTTGTACGGGGTTGTTTTTTTTTTTCCATTCTAATTTTATTCTGTATTAAGTCTGAGAAAAAATTAGGTAACAAAAAGCAAGATTAAAAAATCATTACATTTCCCCCTAGGAAGTGAAAAACCTGAAAAAAAAATTATTTCCATGAGTTCAAATGAAGCTTCTCCCCTTCTCCATTAAAATCACCGAATAAGTTAGCTTTGAACCTATTACTTTAACCTACACAGTCGTAAAAGCATGCTCTTTATTTAACTTAATACTACAGCATAAATTTTATGATTCAATACAGTGTAGAAACCTTTCACATTACAGTAGAATATGTATTTAGACTGCAAGATACTTTTCCAGTATGGTTTGGAAGAACTGTTGCTTCTGCAGGAAAGCAGTACGGAAAGATTGCCATTCTGAAAATAGCAGTGTTTTCTTTTGTAGGAAAATACCTTGTCACTTAAACAAAAAAAAAGGAGCAGTAGTAATGAAATAAGATATTGCAATGGTGGAACAACTTGTTTGCGCTTTGCCCTCTTGAGCTGACCTGATCAGTATAACAGCACATGCACTGAGTGACCACATATTTGCTGTTACCAAAGCAGAATTGTCATCTTGTGACCTTGCCCACAGAACAGCATTGAAATACTATTGCTTTTTTGACTAAACCTCATAATGTTGCCTTTAGCCCAGTGATAGTATAGTTTATTAGGAGTAGACACTTCTGTCTTTCCTAATGAAGAATTGCCAGGAGTGTGTAGAGAAACTGTGGTGGCTTGACCTTGGCTAGTTGCCAGACCCCCACCCAACTGCCCTCTCACTTCACTCACCAGGGCAGGGGGAGAAAATAAGATGAAAAAAATCATGGGTTGAGGTAAAGACCGTGAGATCACTTACCAATTATTGTCATGGGCAAAACAGACTCCATTTAGAGAATAGTAATTTAATTTATTGCCAATTAAAAATAGAGTAGGATGGTAAGAAACAAGTGCAAAACTAAAACCACCTTCCCCTCACCCTCCCATCTTCTCATTCTCAACTTCACTCCTCCATGCCCAACGTTTTTACCTTCAGAGTGGGATTCATAAATAAGTTGTTTTACAGTTGCTGTGTGTTTTGACACTTTAAGATTTCATCTAGATAAGGCATTTTCAATCTACTTAGAAAGCAGGAATAAAGAAAATAAGCTAAAAGTTAAATAAATATTCATCTATAAATGAATTATGACCATTAAAAAATCACCTTTTTTTTTTTTTTTTTTTTGTCGTCATTCTAATGCATTCAGGCAATGCAATGTTATTTTCTCCTAGTGGCTTTTTCTTCCTGCTTTCTTGTATCACTGGTTACTTCCATTTCTTCAAATAATAATTTGACCTCTTTATTAATAGAAGATAACATTTGGCTTCCGAAATATTTCACTCAGTATCTCTGGTAGATAAAAAGATAAGAGTTGTACAATCACATTTAGGCACAAATGTGAGTTTCCATAAATAAAAAATATTTAAGTTTCTGAATGTCTGGAGAGATGTTAAAATTTCAGGAAAATATTGCAGAATTTAAGTTTTTATTCCATGACAATTGTTCAAAAAAAGTCTGAGGCAAACTTTCTGCCCACACCTGTTAATCTCACCTAATCAACATGGTGTGTGCTTGCGGGGGGGGTGTGTGTGTGTATGTTTGTTTGTTTGTTTTGTTATACTAACAGCTCATACAGAGCAACAGAAAGCCAAGCAAATTGTATAAAGGGGCCCCAGAAGCCCCAGAGATGGATTTCTAGAGAATTTGCTGAATCATTCCACTTCTTCACTTCAAGGGGAGAATATTTTCAGCTAGGTCCCATTGTGACCCTACATTTAAAAAAAAAAAAAAAAAAAAGATAAATTAATAGTTCATAAAGTTTTTATTTTCACAAAGCAAGTTGGCTGAAAATTATATGCTAGGGAGATAATAGAGAATTGATGCAAATCTCATGCTGAAACTATTGCTTTGGTGAATGAGACCTCTCTAGGGAAGCAACTTTGTTTAGTGGAGACGGTCATGCCTCGAGTGATGGCAACTCTTTGCTGCCTTCCAAGACTCCTTCTGCAAATTGCATAAATTCCTTATGTTACAGATTCCCTCTGCAGTTCGGCTGTTTGTCCTTTTACTTTGTCCATGTTCAAGCATGTATGAAATGCTTGAATGAACTCACATATTTGTATATGACATAATGTTAGTTGAATGAGAATTAGATAAAACAATGTATTTCACCACGAAATTTGTATTTACTTACAATACTGATCTTTCCCATAACTAGTGTTATGTTTGTATAATATTCTAAGAATATTTTTAAGTAATATTTTTCTTTTTTTTTATATGCTAGTTTTCAGTTTTCAGAATAATGTCTGTCAGATCACAATGTGCTTTATATAGAAGTTCAGAGTCTTCTTTTTCAGGCACTGTGAAAAGTGTTGGAAAAGTAGATTCTATATGTCAGGAAGCCAAAAAATTTTGTTCTCTTGGTTTGTCTGTCTGAAAAGCATAGGGGGACATGTTGACCAAAAGAGTTCATAGCATTTTTTTCAGATTAATTTTGAAATAGCACAGTCATTACTAGTGTTTGGTATTAGTGTAGTTCTGGTTTATTGTATAATTTATAGCTCTTTTGCTCTATCGGGGGTTATTCGGGTCCTGAAAAACTTACGAGTCAAAACTTTTCTTATCTCCTTTGCCTTCACTGTTGAAGATAGTCCTTTTTTTGTAAGTCCCATTAAAACAAATGGAAAGTTCAGATTGTCATTCAATATGGCAAGTGGACACAGTTCGTAAAACCTTCTTTCTTGGAGCTGGAGACATGGATGGAGAAAACTGAGAGATGCCAAATTCCATCACCAGCAGAGATGAGTAGTTAATCCTACTGTTGTGAAGATATTTTTTTTTTCTTTGTCTCCATTCTGGGTTTAATGCTTTGTCAGTTTCACCTTCAGTTCCTTTAGTAAATGGCTTTCTAAGCTACTGTAGGTAACACAGTTACTGGCTCCCTGTGAGTGCCAGTGAGTGCACATTATTATTTGATATTATTAGGAGCTCTAACCCTATTTACCTCAGCAGAGGCATTTACAGCTCTGACAATACTTTCTGTTCCTTTTTGGATGGAGCTAAATATGACTCTAAAACATCTCAAGGATTTTCACCAAAAACGTCACCATTTCAAAAAGCTCAGTATAAGTGTCAATTCTAAATAAATTTTCCTTTTCTTGTTTTCTAGTAAGCGAGCAGTGGAGCCGGAAAACTTGGCAGCAAATTCTGTCTTTTATGCTTATATCCGTGGAGCCTGTATTTTGCAAGGTAAATGTTCCATTTAAATTGACTGTAATTTTATACTATTACAGTTTCCAATGACTAAAATGACCTTATAATACCTCTAGGTTTTGAAGAAAATACCCTTGCTTAGTGTTTCATCTACAGTTTTAGCAGAGAATACTCTTATAACTTAAAATAAATGCAATGAGTTGCTTCGGATTAATTGTCAAGCACTCCTACCTTTCAGGAAGAAAGGAAAAGTCTACCAAGATTTAGGTTATTTGTGAGTTTCTGGGTTATTGCTCCTATATTTCCTTCAATCTAAGTGAAAGAACAGTTAAGCTGAGCCTGAAGATTTAGTTCTGAATGTGAATTCATTTATTATGTCAAGATGTATTCTCTATATTCTCTGTTTATTGGTGATTTTGTGTTTATTCGTGATTTTATTAGAAGGGAGTCTGAAGGTGATTCTTCAGTTGTACTTGTTTGACTGTATTGCTGTACAGTTTTTAAAATAAGAGGTTCTTATTTGTGCTTTTAATCATAGTTCTTAATAGTGATATTTGAAAAGTAATCTTGTTAAATATTTTGAAAAATTAGTTTTCTAGAGTTTAAAAACACCTCAGGGTAACTAGCTTGTTTTGATAATTAATTTTGTTACCATGGGAAACTGCTGGTTCTACCAAGAAAAATATGTCCCTGAATACCTTCCTTAGCCTTGGTTAAGGGTCTAGGCTTAATATTACCAATATTACTCTCTCTCCTTCGAGACTTTGTTCCAGTCCTGAATTTTATCTTTGTAATTTTCTTAGTTGTCTGTAGGAAAGAACATTCCTCCCTGAATCTTTCTGCCACTGAAACTCTTTTACACATGGTGGAAAAAAAGGTTTTCAAAAGCTTTTTTATTATATATTATAAAGAATTGAACCAGAAGCTATGCAAAAACTGCTCCAAATTCATGCTTTTAAATGGAGTGCTGAGCAGAAGAATTACCCTCTCTCTACAGAAGTGCCACTATGAGCTGTATATTGAAGGTGGAAAATTGACCCCTTTGAAAAATAAAATCAGCAGCCTTCCCAGCACCTAAACTGGGGGAGTTAATATTCTACTATTCAGCATTTATTTAACAAGCTGAACCCCAAGGCTGTGCATTTCAATGTATTATATTTCTTCAGTAGCGCAAGAAAAAAAGGTGAATCAGCCTTTGAGGTGAGTGAAACCCTGCTATGACATGTGGGTGGTGACTGCAAAAAGAAAAATAGCAGCTTTTCCTTCTAGGCACCTTCTGAGGATGGAAGCCTTTTGTAAATACTGAAAAAAGCTGGCCATTTTTACCAGCTCTGTTTCACCTGATAGAAACAGTAGAAAAATTCCTGTCATGAGGAAAAGCATAAACAGAATGATTTTCCATGCAGATGGTTAGGCACTGAACAATCGGACTTGCCAGAAAAGTGTGGGTGGCACTGTGTTTCAGAGGGTTGCTGGTGCAGCTCCCCAGATTTCATTTTGTGTTACATAGACCTTCTCTAGCTTGAGTTTGTGAATCCGGCAGAAGCAGAGAAGGCACTAACAATCAGTAATCCAATGGCTAAAGCTGTAATTTGAAAAGAGCTTGAACAGAGTTTTCGTGATAAGAGTTTTCATTATTACATTGCATTGTATTTAATGAAAATTCAAGCATGTGCTTAAACACTTGTTGAATTGGGATGCATTTAGCTCAATGACGGCTGAAGAAGTGACAGTGAAGACAATGAGTAAAATTTCCAAAGCATCTATACGTGACATAGCACGAGGCCCATCCTGGTCTCTCTTCATCATATATGATAGCTTGGTATCTTAAACAAGATAACAGTCACAAAAACCAATATAATGATTTAAAATACGATTTACAAACAGTATTTGATATTTTATCCAGAATAACCAGTTCTGACGTATTAGGCTCCCTTTCATTGTATGTGTAGTTAAATCTGAAGGTGCCATTGATTCTAGTGAGTTATGTGTAATTTTTGGCATTGACATTTCAATAGCTAAACATCAATATTCAATTTGGAGCTAGCAATAAGTCACTGCCAGTGAGAATAGACTAATACGTCTTTATGTTGATGATCTTCTGTGGGGTAATAAGATGTTTTTAATCAGCCAAAAAGGTAAGTTCAGAATTGCTATTTGATCATTCTATTTTTAAACAGGTTTGGGAAATTATTGTGAAGTAAATTGTCCTTCATTCTGTCGTTTGTCTTCCTTCTTCTGAAAAGATTTATTTCCACCTATTTAACTTGTTTTCCTAACATCCTTGTTGTGAATTTAGAAAACATAGTGTATCACATTTGTGGATTTGAATAAGTTTTCTCTGTACTTCTGATTTCACATGAGGGTACTAACAAAAAACATCCCGAAGCCTTGAGTAGTTTTTAGGCATCTCAAGAATGATTCTTTCTTTAGTAATCCAGAAAGTACTAAGTGCTAATGTAAGGCACTGAGACACTGTAGAATGCCTTTTTCTATTTCAGAAATTAAAAAAAAAAGAAAAAGAAGGGTTTATTTCAGAATGTCATCACATATGTCGATACATGTGTATTTCTTTTCTAAAGAGGAAAGATCCCCGTACTCCATAAGCTGAAATTTCTCACATGAACAAAATTTATATATTTTTGTGCTTGGGTCACTTGAAATAAAATAAAATTAGATTAGAGGCGGTGTCCTCTGATCTAATACCCAGTTGCTTTTATATACCAGAGTCTGATCCTGATTTAAGTTCTTTTTTCTTCCTGGGCAAATACGAACTCTTGCCTGGTGCTGGGGCCTAGGAATTCTTTCTAAGCATTTCACATAGTCCCTTTACTGACCAGTAAATGCTATTTGGAGCAGATATCCTCTAAGTGTGTTTCTTAAAACTGGCTGATGAACTGTTCTCCCTTTTTTCTTCTATAAAGAGCCATCCTGGAGACAACAACATTGTGGTGGTGCTAAAGTGCTGTGCTTTTATTTTTGGGTATCCACAGTCAACAGCCTGCATTCATTCAAATGAGTACAAGCAATATGAAGATTTTCCACACTGTGGCATTGGGTGTTGCTGATGATGTGTTTGTGTAGGCAGCTTAGCTCAGTTTCCTTCCTCAGATGGACAACAGTGCTATAGGAACTGATTTTTACTAATGTAGCTACCCTCAGTTTCAGCCTACTGGGGTGAGAGATATTTTTTATTTCACCAGATATAGCCAAACAAGTGCAGTACTTGTCTAGAAATAACTATTATTTCTACTGTCTTCTATACTTACTCTAATTGCTTGTGCTTAAACATCTGTATTTCTTGAGTAACTTCCCTGAATTTGATGGACCTGTATATTGAGAAAAAAACACATCTCTTGGACAGTCCTAAAGGAGAAAACCAAAAAAATTATGAATGATTGTATTTTTTTCTGCTCTTTTATCTATGAAGCTAGATTAAAAAAAGTGCTTATCCAGGGGTTTGGTAGTTAATTAGCTACTTAGCTTAGATTTCTTAGGTCTCTCACTGTTACCAGGTCTGCCTGGCTGAAAATAAGTAAAAGCTGTCACAACTGCTATGCTTTCAAGACCAGAAAAGTCTTTTCACACTGAAAAGGAAAATTTGAGTGTCGAAATGACTAGAAATATGTACTACCTGAAATGTAAATAGAAAGAGTAAATCCCCTCAGCTTTAAACCGTTTATCTTAATCATGTTCTTGACTCCTCTCTGGTGATTCACTCTAGTACCTTCAAAAGTAATAGATGGCTTTGGGTGCTCAGATTATACACCCTGAAGGAGTCTGATTTTCAATAAATTCTGACCACTCATTTTATGAAATTCAGGCTTCTTCTAAATTCAAAATGCACACCCATAAAATCTCTTAGAGAAATATTTGCTTACACTGAAGCTGTAAGACATTCTGATTCTTAAAGCTACCAGAAAAAAATTAAAATAATCCATTTCAGTCTTTTGGGGTGTTACCTTGAGCTCTTATGTATGTGATGGTGTGCATACATTTCTCTGAGTTAAACGTGTTAGAAATTATTTGGAAGTTCTTAAGTTTACTGAATATCAGACTTTGTTTTCCAGATGAAGTTCAGACATAAGTTATGGAATAAGCACAGTAGGCATCCAGACTCACATATAATTAATAGATCTTTAAAACATGCACAGCAAACAAGACCTTTCACTTAGAGAGACATACAGTTCGTTCTGTGAAGACACTCCAGTTTCTTCCCTAGCCTCCCCCAAGCATCAGGTGGTGTTTACATTTAATGGGGACTAGAATTACTGTTTGGAAATGCTAAACTTATTCTCAGTATTCTTTGGTTTTGAAAAGTGAGAAAGTCAATCACAGCTAAACAATATCCTAGTGAAGCAATCTGCTGGAAAAAAAGTGAAGTTACAATTCACAAATGAAGAGGGGATTTCTTTGTGTTACAAAGTTTTGTTATAAGGCTGCTTTGTAGACACTTCCTACATTTTGCAGAAGCTAAGGGCACCTTAAGAAAGGCGAGATCTGTTGTCTTCTTTTAGTAGCAATGCCAATACGCTTCCATTTTCTGTCACAAGCAATGTACCATTTTAGCTTGTATATCTTCCTTGAAATAATGGATTAAATCCTTCCTTGACTTTCCTTCATGCCTCAATCACAACCCTACTGTGCATCTTTAAATCTGTCCGTTTTGCATTTTCAGCGTTGCAGCCCAATCTTTGGTATGGAATTTTGCAATGAGAGTTGATCATAGTAAAATACTGTGCTGCATTTCTTTAATCAGAAAGTATATGAGCAGGAAAAAAAGGAATAACTTTGTATGCTATTACTGTCAATACAAAGGTGTCACTTGAGCTACAGTAACAATAAAAGGTAAAAGGAGGCTTTATCAAGATAATGTATGTAGCTATCCAAAACTAAACTGAGTGGGTTGGTTTATTTTGATGTTGGAAGAAGAATTTGCATGGCAAAAAGTGTTTTTCAGTTCCTGACTGGCAAAAAAATAAACATTAAAATTCTGTTATGTAACAGTAGCCTGCTGATATACAGTTTTTTAACAAATACATAGGTGATCACGGTTTAACACCTTGAATTCTTTTACATAATCTGTATTTTTAAAACATCTGTGATTTTTGGTAAATTTTGTCATTACCACTAGAAATCGTATAGAAGCTTTTGACATGAATGTGAATTCTCATTCTCGAATAACAAATTTCGGAGCTTTATTCCATCCTGTTTACTGCCTCACTCTGAACTAAATCATCCTTAAACTAGAAGTTCATTCTCGGACTCGCTATACATTTAAGTTTAATCATGCAGCCCACTGCGTTCTGCCTCATTTTACTTTCTGCTCAGAAGGACTTTCTGCCAGCCAGGGAATGTTGATGCAGGTGGGACCCCAGACCTGGGTGTACAGGATGTTGAAAAGCTGCGGTCAAGTGCTTGAGGAGCCCTGTCAGCTCCTTGGGAGAGCCCTGTCTCAAATCCATTAGAAAGCCCTTGAGTGTGCAAAGAGGAACAGGTCACCCAGCCGTGTGAATGAGAACAACTATAGGTTGATAGAACTTTGGAGTAATATAATTTGACATGTCTTGAAAAAGCACTCAAGTGGAGAGGCCATGTAGTGCAGTGTGTGTGCTGTCCTGGAAAAGGAAAAGGAGCTATGGATACCCCAAAGGTAGATAGAGGTATTTTTTTCTGCAAATAGATCTTCCAAAGTGGTTTCTGTCACTGCAAATATTATTAACAATATCACAAGAGAAAACTCTACCGTCATCGCATTCTTAAAGGCAAAAGCATGAAGGATGAGGAGTGAATATGGAATAATAAAAAATATGTCACCTCAGTGGAGTATTTTAATGATAAGTCTGGAGGTAAAGAAGCAGCATGCACCTTTCTTTACATATAAATAGCTGGCTAAGAAAAAGAATAGTCTACCAAATTTCCCAGAGGGTCATCAAGATTTTGTCAAGACTGAATTATTTAATTTGCTCGGGTAGAGCCCCTGTGCTGAGTCTGGTGTTCTGTCTCTGAAATATACTGATACCACTCTGAAGGCCATTGCTTGACCTCTCTCACTGCAGCCAGTACGCAGCATAAATCTGTGCAAAATTAATTTTTTCCCCCACACATGGTTGTTTCTGGCTATGCAAATGTGAGCATTGATTCAGAATTTTTCTGCAGTCATTCCAATCCAAAGTTTGGCCTTCTAATGGGGTAAATTATTTGGAAACAATTACACAGCAACGGAGCAGTTTTAATTGGAATATTTAAAGTAGCTGCTAGTCACCGTCTTCTTCTACAAGAAAAGGAGAGCTCTCTTGTACCATTTATTCAAATGTATTCACTCTAAAAATAGTCATATAAATTAAGCAGAAAGCAGCCACCATTTCATTTTCTTGATATCTTGTCAGACAAGAAGTTCAGTGCCTCAGTCAGACACAAAGGTCGATTCAGAAGAAGGACGGAATGGAGAAAAGGGAATGAACCAAAACCTATAAGATTTTAGCCTGAGTTTTAGTTTGGACATTAGAAGAAAAGTGACGCTGTTCAGAATCAAAGACCCAGCAATATGGAACAAAGTAGGTGATTTCTGCAGTATTCATGAATATATAAAAATGTTCCGTTCCTAATGCATTCCCTATACCTCTGATTTTCATCAAGGTCAAATTCGTATCATTTGGCATGAAAATTAAAGGCCATATCCTAAGGTAATGTAAATTGTGATGTCACTGGAATTACACTAATTTACAAGAAATTATCCTACCCTTTAGACCTGTTTTGGGAATTCAATTTGCTCTATAGTGAAGCTCATGGGAGAAATATTTCAAAACATTTTTGATTAAAAAGTTGATGGAAATTACTGCATTTATTTATTTGGATGTTTTCAAACTGAAGATGTTCCTTTTTTTTTTTTTTCCTGTAACCTGTTCTTAATTTGACTTTTGTTCTGCCTAAAAAAATACCAGACATTGAAATTTGGGAGCAGCTTGTTACATGCAGTAACAGCAATTAAAGCAGTGTGCCTTCACATGGAATCTAGCAGCCAAAAATAAATCTATTTTAATTTCAGTTATGAAATATTAGGATCGCCTACACTGTGTTAGCAAATCAATAATTATTTAACAAATGTTATGAAGAGAGAGGGAAAAAAAGGGACAGACATGTTGTTCGTACTTAAAAATGGATATTTACGGTATTCATAGAATGCTAACAACTACCTAAATCTTAAAAAAAAGCTTTAAAAAAACCCACACAAACTTCAACAAAATGCACCATACTTTTTCATCTTCATACAAGAACCCTAGCGTGCTTACAATTAGTAGTGTACTGAAGGAAATTGTGGACCCACATTTTACAAGTCTGTAAGTACCTTAAGCCTGTATGTTTCTTTACAAATCACAGCATAGTTTTCACATATTTAGTGGTATGTTTCCAATAGTTATGCTGTTTGCACTGAATGTTTTATTTAGATTGAAAAATTAAGGCAAATCAGATGACAAGACCCTGTCAGTGGCAGAGTGCCTGGGTAGTACTAACATAGTTGCAAATATCTGAGCCAATAAAGCTACTGTTATGGTCAGGTGTTTCTAAAATCATACTTATCTTATGTACTGCCTAATTTTTATTTTCATACTTTTTGAAACACATAAATGGACTAAGTATTGCATAATTTTTGTTTGTTTCCTTTGACAACTTGTGTTTGGAAACCACTCTGACTTTTAAGGAGGATTTATTGTTAATGATGGTCTTTTCTCGTTTCTCCTAAAAATGTCACTCTTGATCACATCAAGATTTATCTGCCTAGCTATTTGCGTGTGCTATTTACAGTGTGTCTTTTCTTTTACTTTCGTTTCCATTTTTCCATGAGCCGCCCCTTATCATCACGAAGCTCTTCATAATTAGCCACCACCACCCTGGGAAGCAGGGCTGCTTCTTATAAAAACAGGACTGTGGCATTTGTAGTTTTATTCAGAATTTTTCAAGGAACCTGTGATGTCTGAGACACCGATTGGACCCATAGCATATCCGATAGTCATGGACATATGCAATACAATGGTAACATGATACAGAATGGGGAAAAAAACCCAAGAATATGAGAGAGATTGTGCCTTTTATGCTTGGATAACCCAGGGATAAAAAATACTTTTAGCATAGCTGTGTGGACAGGCCAAAGAAGAGCATTTAAGATGCGTATGATCCTAAAAGTTGAAAATCATGCCAGTGAAGGTGAAAGTGATCAGGGTTTTTAAAGCGGAGGTGATAGAGAGAAGACAGGTTATAGAGGAAATGTGGAATTAAGTTGTAGTATGAAAGAAGTGCCCATGGGGTTCCAGTAAGAGTCAATTTGGAAAAAACTGACCAAGGTGACAGATAGATGAACCTGAAGAGAAGGGAAGAGTAAATCTCCCAGGGGAAAGAGGACTTTTGAACTTTAGGTGGGAACCATTCTAATTAATGCACCTGATCCATTTGACTTAAGATTATGATCCTGACTTCTCCAAATTCCTTCATGTTTTTTGGACTGTACAGCTCTGAAGGCTGCTCCATACTCTTGAGTGTGAGGAGCTTATACTTTATAAATTCTAAATTATGTAATGGGGTAATATTCCAGCTTCATTTAACCGTATTATAGAGCTCCTCAGCTCTGCTGAGCATGTTAATTACAGGAATTCTTTTTACCAAGATGGTATTCAATGTGCAGAAATAAAATAGAATGAAACAGTTATTGTTGCTGTAGTCAGCAAAATGTATGTTTTGTGAGTAGCAGCAGGTAGTTTGATAATGGCTAGCAGGACTGCATCCTGTGGAGAACGACACATTTTCTGGGTCACCAAAGAGTCAGCTCTCTCAGTTCAAGTACAATAGTAACTGAATGTTAGAAGATTTATGGTGACAGTGAATTGGGGATACTAGTTCACTAAATAAAAGGGATGGATTACTTTCCTCTAAACACAGTTTATGGTAGTCAGGAAAGCTTTATTCTTCTGTTACGAGCTGACCAGATTCTGGGATGTTCACCTGTTCTTTGAATTCCAGCTTTTGCCTTAAATTCATCTTTCCTTCAGTGAGCAGGCAATCTCAGAGTGCAGCCAGTGTGTCTGTCAGGCAGAAGGATGCTCCAAGGTCTGTCACCTTCTGTCTTTCATTTCTTTCCCTTCAGTTACATAAATAATAACAATTTCATCCCTGTCGCTGGAGGATGATGTGAACCCATGGACATAACTGGGATTGCTCTGAGAATCACTGAGGGCAATGCTGAGTGCTCCGAGCTCTGAGGCATTAGTTTTTTCTGTCTTCAGCTACGAATGATCCCCTTAACTTCAAAGCAGTTGTGAGCCAAGTTGAAGCCTGGTGAACAAGGCTTATTCTGCCCCATTGCCATCTGGATGGAGGCATGGTGTTGCTTTTCCACTTGTGCTCCTGTCCAGCTCACCTCAGAGCTAGACTTGGAAGGTCAGTGCTATACCTGTGAGCAAATGAGTACCAGCCAAATTTGAGTGCCTATTCCAAAAATAACTTCCCATAGAGGCTGGTGTGAGCCTTGCCATAAGGACTAAAGAGGAAAATCACCATGGTTAAATTTCATCTATCAGAGGAAGGATTTTTTCCTTTTCAATCAGAAGATATTTTCATTTCCAAAATGCTGTCTTGCTCTGGAGGTTGCTGCATAAAGAGAAAGGATAGATACTTCAAAGGAAAACCCACATACACAGTTATGCTGACGTTATTGTATTGTCTCTCTTTAGTACACTGTCTAGTGTCCTAATTCAACTACAGTACCATGCTTACCTGACACCATCTTCTAATGGTATATTTCATTTTAGAATGCTGGGCTTTTTATTTTTGCTCTCAAATTAGCATTGTGATTTAAAAACAAACCTTTTAATATACTGGATAAGAAAAAAAAATTACTGGAATCAGAAAAAAACTTCTGTGATTTCTCAAATAAAAGTATTTAGCAGAGCAATGAATTTTGAAAGAATACCTGAGGGAAAGTAGTACTTAGATGATTTTGCCTTTGAAGATACTGTTTTACTGAGGTCTTTTAAAGTAAGCACATTGTACTTTTCAATACATTTTATGTTTTCAAATAATTTATCCTGCTTTTTGAGATAATTCTCAGATCTTAAGTGTATACAGCAATAATGTTAAACACAAAAATACCTGGATGGTTTTGGTTAGTAAAATACATCAGGTACGTGATTGCATTCCACATGTATAAACTTTATTTTCAGTTAAAACTGATACCCATACTGAGAAGGAGAAGCTTTCCACCATTGTAGCTTTACTTTAAAGGATACACAGGTTTAGGGCTTTTACGAGTCTTCTGACTGACTCCTGTGTGTTGATGGGAAACACTCCTGTGAGGATATAGTGTCCTTCATAGTCTTAGTCCTTATAGTCCTGAATAAACTACAGTTATTACATTTATTAAAAGTTAAAAAACCTAAATTTATATTGTTCCAAAAACGCTAATCCTCAGAGGGGAAAAAAAAAAAAAAAAAAAGAAACCATTTATATTTTAAACTTATTTTATTGTTATTTTACTTGCATTAATTCCTTCAAATGATGAAAGTATTTAATTTATTCATTTGCCAGCTATTCTTCCACTTTCTCCGCCTTTGTCACACATTTTTAAAGAGTTTTTAATGCTATAGTATCTTCTGGTTTTTCTTTCTCTAAATGGTAAATACATGCATTTAAAAGAAACTTTTCAAAAATTCAAGAAAAATTGAAAATATTTTGAGGAGAGCCTTTAATTAAGTATCACTGGTCGTTGCTGGCTAATGGGGAGGCTTTGTTAACTGCAGAAGACAATTGTACACAGTCCTGGAAGCTGTACAGAGGGAAACCTATTTTCTTTGTAGTGTTTTTCCTTCCCTTCTTCTCCCGGGTAGTATTAGAAGATGTTTCTTCTTTGGCCTTCATCCTTCATCAATAGATAATTTTTCATAAATCTTCAGAAACACTTCTTGGACCTCTAGCTGCTCTGCATCTGATTAGCCATGTTATATTGTGCCAGTGCATTATAAGCGTGAAAAGTCTGAATCCAATGTGGGGGCCAAAAAGAAAAGATCTTTGTGCCAAATTGGCAAAGGTTTAATGTTTATTAACTCTTCTGGAAAGACAGTCACTCATACTTATCATCTAGGTTTCCTTGTGATTGTTAACAGCAGAGATGGTCAGCGCTGCCGTGAGCTTCAGTCAACCCCTGCCAATGCCTCCTCTTAAGAAGAGTTTCTACATTTGCATTGAACTTTACCTTAAAATAGTAGAGAAATGTGTCTTTCTCCCTTTTTCTCATATATGGGTACTTGTTTCTTTCAGTTTTTTAAGGCAAACATTAACAAAGTTGGTAGATGGTAAACAATTTCTGGTCTACTTCACTATGCAATCATAAACTACTTTTTCCTGTGCTTCATTCTCCTTTGGTGCACAGATAGGACAGATTTAAGTTAAACAGAGAACTTTAAATGTAGGTGCCCTGCCTTTACTTCCTGTGTCAGTTTGCAGCCTAATTTCACTGTCTTCCAATCAATGTAAGGGCATAGGGAAAGGACATGGGTTTGGGTGTTTCTATGTTCATTAATTGATAAACCAGAATCATTAATATTCTTGCAGTTCAAAACAAAACTATAAATCATGCCTTTATGATGTGAGATATTGTGCTTCTAGTGCTCATTTGAAGAATAATTTACAAATAAGGAACCGATGTGTATGTTTTAGAGGGCAGAGACAGATAATCGAAGCTCAGGCCTTTATACAAATAACTACATATCTGTCAAGTCATAATCAGAAAATCTAATTTACCGTTTTATAAAAATGTTAAGACTTTTTAAATTATTTGTGGTTTTTTGTTTTTGTACTTCAGAAACATGATTAACACAATTGTTACAACTGTAGTTTGGATCGTGTTACTGCCATAGATCATGTTATATCTTTCTTGTGCTTATTAAGTGCTTACAAAATGCTGATATGCAAACAGGACATTTGTTATGTATTTCTTGACGCTTGTTATTTTTTACTTTTTTTGTTTGTATTTAAGTGCTGTGCAGACAGACAGAGCATGAGTAAAGGCAGAGATTGATGAACAGTTTTGTATTACTCATTTTGGAGAGAAATTCTCATCTAAAAACAAGCATTTGTTTTTTGTGACTGGCATTAACTGAATTAGTTATGCAGTAACTGTTCCACTGTAAAACCATATTGGAGGAGTTGCATTGGTATTTTTTATGGTGGCAGAAAAATAAAATGAAGTCAGCAATAGAACTGTCCAAATAAAAGGTTTTTAAGTTTTCTGACAATGCCAGAGAAGAATGATCCAACAGGTAATACATTTAAACCAAAATAAGTAGATCATAGTTAAAAAGTGAGTCTCCAGAAAAATGCTTCAATTCAATTTTGAGCACTTTTTTCTTCTAAAAATAAAGCTGTGAGAGACTTTAAAAACAATTCAAAATGCATAGTTAAAAATAACTTTCAAATCACAATTTCTTTCCCATTATTTATTTTGTATCTTACAGAAGCATCTGGTAAAACCAAAAATGAGTTTATAAAAGTTCAGTATTATTGAAAGAGTTTTTTTATTAAAAATATGGCCAAAACACCAAGTTCTGTTCCTTTGTATGATTAAATTTAGCAAAATTTATGTCACAGAAAAATTATATCAGCTTCTTCCTCTTTGTTTTTTTCTGGGTAATTAACGTGTATTTGTTACCTTAAGGTGAAAATATGTCTTACCTCCACTCAGAGTCTTGCAAAGAGAAAATTATTGTAAGTTCTCTTTCTCAAGTTTTCATTATTTTTATGAATATTTACTAAAAACAGTAGAAAAAAAGAATAATGATGATGCTTCAAAATTTAAGTATACATGAAGTTCTTGTTGCTAATCTTAAAAAGGAAACAGTTGCTGTAGATTGATCAGGTATACGGGGCTTCTGTATGAAGACTGCATCTCTTTCCCTTGACAAAGAGGCATTTGAGGGAATGTGGGAGAAGTCAATACCTTGTATAGACAGTGCCAATAGGAATAAATAACCATTCCTCTCAGAACAATAGGGACAACCAAAGAAATACTCAGGAAGAAAGTTGAGAGCTGCAAAGGGATTATTTTCACATAATGGAAAATCTATGGAACTAATTGTTCCTGGAATTTGTGAAGGGCAATTCATAACAAGGTTGAAGAGCATATCAGGAAGGTGGAATGGAGCAGAAGATTTTTGATGTCATCAAAATGATGTAATATCAGACCTGAAAAATGCGTCAATTTCTACTTGCTAAAAGTGTTTGTGGGGGAAGATAGCAAGTCTTCTATACTCATCTGTGGGCTTTTCCTACTTCTACCCAAAAGAGGCATGATACCTCAATGGTCACTTGATTTCACCAGACAGTGGATCTACTCTTACAGTGCTAAGAAGTATTTTGTTTTGAGTTTTTGTCTTTGTTTTTGAGACATACTCATAGAGATATTTTCTATAAATTAAAGCCCCAACTGTATTTCAGTAATAATAATTCTGACACAAGTCATATTTATGGAAAAAGTATTATTGATAGTTAGATAAGATATAAAGGTTAGAAATAAAGGTAGAATTGGGTTTGAATTTTTAAATTACTGTTTAAATGTAAAACATCAATATGTTTGCCATGTAGACAATTACTTCTCTAACTCCACTAAAATAGTGGCAAGGTTGTACCTACAGGTGCAGGTAAAACTTCAATGTCAGTGCTGAAATAAGAATATGCAGTAATTTTTACAGAAATTTCTTTCATCCACCTTTCCTTTAATATAGTAAAATTAAGTCAAATAATACTTTGAAGTATTACTTTAAGAATGGCCTATACTTCTTCTAGGGACATAATTTCCCAAGTCTATCTGAGTATTTTTAACTAACCAATCATGTTAACCTAAAATGGATTCCTACCTACCTGGTTTACATTCTCACTTTGCAAAATTGTGCTCTTAGTTATTTTGGTTAAAAATATTACAGATTTTGTTTTATATTACTGACTTGACAGAATCAGCTTGCAGTGACAAGCTTTTCAGCCATAAAGCAGTAAATAAATCCTATTTGACCTTGCCTAGTCAAGACATGATGCAGAAATGGATTTTGGAATTACACTTATCTAAAATTGCATGAAAGGTAGTAAAGTAATGATGAATGGGAAATGAACGTACATAGTTTGTCTTCCTCTGGGCTCCAAATAAGTGATCACTGACAAAGAATAACAGACTTCAAAGTTGCTAGGGTTCACACAGCCTTGCTGAAGATTTATTCCGGCATGATGCCATACATAATATGAGGTCAGATCTGTGTTTGTCCACTACATCTTCACATTAACCAAACTGAATTTCAACTTTAGGGTGACAGGAGACAGCTACTTAGGAAGCCCATGTCCTCTTCTTGCCTGACACAGAGAGCTGGCAGAGTGACCCACTGCAAAGAGGCATCAGGAGAGAAACTGCAGAGCACGGTCCCCCAGAACAGTCTTTCTGGGCTTTTTTGTTTGTTTGTTTGCTTGATTGTTTTTCTGCATCAGGTCAGAAAAGGGCACATTCGGTTTTCTGTTGTGGGTAGGAGCTGATTCAGGGTGGCATCCCAAATCTGACACATTTCACACAGCCGCAGAGTTGACAGATACCACACGTACTGCACTCTGTATTGCACATTGAGAGCAAACAGTGGATTGGGTCATTTTCTTCTTAATTAAATCTTAAGCCCAGATTTTGGGCATGGATCCAAACCATGAGGTAAACCAATGGCAGAGCAAAAGAAATTTTTCTTCAAAACTGGGAATGTCCAGATGAGAAATCAATCAACACATAGACGTGAAAGTCATCAACTTTTTGAGTAACTTTTTTGTTCATCATTGCTTCAACAACCAGTGTATGTTCTTCCAGACAGGGACAACTGTAAATATGTCTCGGAGATGTCTACCTATTTAGTTATTGCAGTAGCCTGATGGGGTCCACAGTACCTCTGTTGAAAAGCTGAGCAGCTCAATAAGAAGGAGCAGCTTACAGGAGTCAGGGCAGAGCTGTAGAGGGTGTTATGGCCTGGGGATTTCATGTCTGTGCATGCAAGCACAAGCGATTGCTTTGCAACACTGCTGTGCAGTTCAAGTAACACTGTATGGCAGCCAAGGTGGCTGCTTCCCTCAAGGGGCCAGAGGAGGGAGGATCTCGGCCATTTCTTGTCGCCTTGCAAAGCATCATTTTAGACTGTCTTGCTAATAAATGAAGTGTAGCTTAAGGCAGCAGGACTTACCCTTCAGATATAATTTCAGTCTGAAGAATTTAGGGATCTCATATTGGATTTTATTCATGTATTCAGGTATGTAACATCATTATCTGTCATCAGCGATGTTTGGCCATGAAATAGTTTTGGTTTTTACTAGAGGTTTCACTTTCAGGATTTTTTTTCTTTTCTTTCTAGAAGGAATGAATTTTCTAGACCATAATGATTAAGATGGAAAGATTGTATTTTTTTTTAATAAGGTGAAAGAAAACAAGTTTCCTAAGATTATGTGTCAGCCAGCTGAAAAAAGTACTCACAACCTCCAAGTCCTGATCCAGCTCTCTATTTAGAAGCTAAACAACACAATCATCTTCTGGAAAGATACTTTATGCACAGAAATCTGAATCATAGAATCATAGAATGGTTTTGTGTTGGGAGGAACCTTCAAAGGTCATTTAGTCCAACCTCGCTGGCATTGATATAAATATCTTTCACGGGGACAGGTTTCTCAGGGCCCCATCCAACCTGATGTTGAACACTTTCGGTGGTGGGACATCCACAAATTCTCTGGGCAACCTGTTGCAGTGTCTCATCACCCTCTTAAAAAATTACTTCTTTTTATGCCAAATCTACCCTCTTTCAGTTTAAAAACATTGCCCCTTCTCCTGTCATGACAAGCCTTGGTAAAAAAATCTCTCTGTCTTTCATACCAGCCCCCTTTAAGTATTGGAAAGGCCACAATAAGGTCTCCCCAGAGCCTTTTCTTCTCCAGGCTGGACAACCCCAACTCTCTCAGTTTTTATTCATAGGAGACATGCTCCAGCCCTCTGATGATTCATGGATCATGGTGGATCATTTTCATGGTCCTCTTCTGGACCTGTTCCAGCTGGTCCCTGTCTTTCATGCTCTGGGAACACCAGAGCTGGATGCAATACTCCAGGTGGAGTCTCACAAGAGTGGAGTAGGGAGACAGAATTGCCCCCCTTGACCTGCTGGCTACACATCTTTTTATGCAGCCCAGGATATGATCAGCTTTCTGGGCTGCAAGCACACATTGCTGGCTTACATCCAAATATTCATCCGCCAGTATCCCTTCTTCATAGGGGTGCTCTCAATCCATTCATCCTCCAGTCTGACTTGATACTGGGGATTGCCCTGACCCAAGCACCTTGCACTTGGCCTTGTTGAACTTCATGAGGTTCACATAGGCCCACTCCTCAAGCCTGTCAGGGTCCCCCTGGATGGCGTCCCATCCCTCTAGCAAATCAGCTGCACTGCTCAGCTTGGTTTCATCTGCAAACTTGCTGGGGGTGCGCTCAATCCTACTAGTCATTAGTCCCAGTTTGAACCACTGAGGGACATCACTCATTACTGGTTTCCTCCTGGACATTGAGCCGTTGACTGTAAGTCTCTGCACATGGTCATCCAGCCAAGTCCTTACCCATCCAAGAGTCCATCCATCAAACCTGTATCTCTCCAATTTAGTGGCAAGAATGTTGTGGAAGACTGTATCAAAGGCCTTCCAGAAGTCCAAATAGATGACATCCCTAGCAATTCCCTTGTCCACTCATGCAGTCATTCCATTATAGAAGGCAGCTGGATTAGCAAGGCATGGTTTGGCCTTGGTGAGTCCATTTTGGCTGTGTCTAATCACCTTCCTGTGTTCCGTATGTTACAACATAACTTCCAGGAGAATCTGCACCTTACCAGGCACTGAGGTGAGGCTGTCTGGTTGGTAGTTCCTAGGGCCCTCCTATTACCCTGTTAGTAATTACTTATTAGTAGATCAGAACTTATTTCAGTTTTACTTCTTTTCTGGTGGTTCTTTTTTTCTTTTTTTTTTTTTTTTAAGACAGTTTTAGAAATATAAATGTGATTTGCATAATCAGGGAATAGGAAATTGTCTAACAAGTCTTAATTTATTCTACAATTTTGGTCTAACTAATAGCTTGTTTTTCATGATTTCATGAGAAAAGCGAAGGAAAACATATGACTGAGGTCAGAATTTTCAGATGAGAATAATTCAGTCACAAATTACATGTCCAGTAAACTTATATAGAGCAGTGGCAGTTACACAACATACTGGTTACTAACAATTTAAGACAATATGTGATTGATGCTAATAGTATTGTTTCTTATGAAGCTTCTTTATGGATCTTAATTTTGTTATCGGCATTGTCTCCAGTACGCTCTTCAGCTACAGAAGAAAACACTTGTAGCTATTAGCTCCACTGTCATCGAGCAGCTCTGTTGTGTAGTATTTCTTCATGTGTGGAGACATAGCTGGCCCGAGTCGCCAGTGTAGCATACCATAACACCTACTTTAGGCAGGTGGGTATTTCCTTGGAAATTGTAGGCACAGAATCTTAATTACTGGTAGCTACTCTGTCACCTTGCAAACACAGTGATTTTAGGACTACCAGTTACTGCTTTATTAACAAGCTGGTGCAGAACCTCTAATTAAAGGAAGACTTACTTCTGCTGTTGTGTACACTAAAAATCATTAATAATGGCAAAAATATTACAGCCTTAAAAGCACTTCCAGCTTTTCTGCTGTTAATTTTAAGAGCAAATTTCCAGATAAATTACATTTTACATTTATACCCTGTGCTGCTCTTAATGTAAATCACAGGAGAGGTGAGTCAGGACATACTCTTTTTCATCATCTGTATTACCTTTCATAATTTCTTGCCAATGAAAACAGGATGAATACTCTTACCTTATTAAAAAAAAAAAAAAAAAAAAAAAAAAAAAGGAAGAAAAAAACCCAGGAAAAATGTTTTTATGTGTTTTGGAACAGAGGTCTTACTAATGTTTTATGAGACTTTTTTATTGTAACAGAAGCAACTAAAAATTAATTTGGGTTGATTTGCTTTTGCCTGTATGACTTCTCTGGGGTTGAAACATAACACCTAAACCAATTTGAAGACGTACATCTTTAACACTATTTTTTAAAGGATAGATCCTCTGTGTATATATTGCATTGTGCAAGTAGGACCTGAGGATGCTTGGCATCATACCATGACTTTTTTGCTGAGGGCTTGTTGTTGGTCTGTTGACAGTAAAATTTTAAAGTAGGCGTCAAATACTTTTTTCAGTATTATCCCAGCCTTTGTGTAGGAAATTATTCCAAACTTCAATTTCATTAATGCAAGATGTGCATGTATGATAAAGACATCCCTTATTCCTATTAGCAGAATTTTATGGGGGAAAAATTCAATCTTGACTGCAAAAGAGAATTTCTCTTCCCACTCCAAAATACTATCATATCCAGTCAAAATTAGACATGGTGAAAAAATAATTGCTATATGACTTCTTTCTTTTTTTCCCCCAAGATTGTACTTCGACAAAATCATGATATGCAAATCAAACTCAAAAGCTATGAATGATGCAGTAGGTATAGAACATGTCAGATTTAAACTTAGAAGATTTTAAAATATCAATTAAAAAAAGACTATATCAAAATTACATACTTCATTGCTTCGGAAGCTCCCTTCCCCCACAACAGATGTTAAGATATTTGAGAAAATAGACCCTATGCTGCATTTTCTA
The DNA here is from genome assembly GCA_013398295.1 of Chionis minor. NCBI lineage: Eukaryota > Metazoa > Chordata > Aves > Charadriiformes > Chionidae > Chionis > Chionis minor. The sequence continues at coordinate 364,383 of VZSF01003145.1, read as the reverse complement.
TGAATGGATATTTTCTCCTGAAGACATTTGATTATGGAATGTCTTGCTGCTTGGTAGTTGTACAAATTCACAACACTGTGTTAGACATACATCATGTAAAACGCACGTGCCTTTGTTAATATGAAATTCACAAATACAGACAACAAGTGTAAACTTGAGTCTTTTAGTTTATTTTTTCTTCTTTTAATTCCCCACACAAAAACCTTACTGGTATTGGTAATTGTTGATAAATTGTTGGTAACTGTTGGCAAATAGTGTATGTGAAAACTGAATGCAAATGATCCACTCAATTTTAATTGTTGTACACAGCTGCTAGTGAACACTGTTTTTGTAGAAGCAGCATGCAAATTATAAAAAACAGATAGTTAAAATTAGTCTGGAACATATTCAGAGGTTTTTAATTCTCTTATTTGTGGGTCTTTTGAGGTTAAGCCTGGCGAAGTAGAATCAATCACACACTTCAGCATAAAAAAATTTTTGTGGAATGTATTTCTTTAATAAACTACCAACTTCCCATAAGGCAGTAAAATTCATTAATATTTAGATATAAGTGACATAAGATTGGTTCCCTGGCTCTTCTTTTGTTAGTATTCCTGCCATATAAATATTTTTAATTAGATTTTGTAGAGTAGAAATAAATTTTCATATTAAATAAAGTCAAATTTGCTCTCTTTCTATAGTTTCCTAGGGGGAAGCAGATATATGGATAATGTAATCCATCATTAGTAATAATTGTGTGAATAAAATATACTATTTACATACAGACTGAGAAAGGGTATGCAGCTGGCTAACTCTAGGAAAGGTATGTAATGCTTTCAGCTAAACATACTGACAATGTGAGGTCATCAGTCAATTTGATGCTCTACTGAGCTTAAATAAAAAAAATGTGAGAAAGTTCATAAGTGGAAAATAACAGATAAAGTCTATAATTGATACAAAACATAAAGAACAACTCAGTGTTAGACCTTGCACTTCTAAGCAAATAGAAATGCACTAGGAAACCAGATACTGTATTGAAATCCCATTTTAATCCTTGTTAGAGCATTTCTCAAGACCATTTCACACCAAATCAGGCTGCTTTGACAAATAGAACTTTTTTCCTTTTTTTTTTTTTAACAAAAAACATCATCCCCAAGAACTTATCCAGGAGTAATTGTGAAAAATATTTGCTGAAAACCTGACATTTCTCATTTAAAAGGTTTTCAAAAGTTTGGTATGTTTTATTGATTTACAGCTCCTTTACAATGTTTTTGTATGTAAAATAAAAATGAAGATTGCTATCACTTTCCTGAAGGGTCATAACAATAAACAAAAAAAGCAGAAATTCAGTTGCAACACACATTCAGGAAAAAACTTTGAAAGAAGGAACATTTACTTACTTTATTTATTTGTTTTCCATTTTCATTTCCATTTTATTTCCATACTTAAGGCAGACAGCTCCTCCCTAACTCACACTGTTTATGATAGAACCACGAATGGAAAGAATAAATTTATGTCAATTGTTCAGATTTGAACAGGATGTTCCTTCATTAAAACAGACTCACTAGTACAACTACTGTATATTACTGACTTTGCTGTTTAGGAAAATTCATAAATTACTACAATACAATGAGAACCAACAGTAATGGCTATTAGACTTTCAGAAGGTATAAGCCTTTGATTATCATCTCCTCTATAGTTGTGTTCTTTAGCTGTCACTAAATATGATCCAAATAACTCTCTAGTCTTGTTACAGTTAGAGAAAGTCATCTCTTGATGCTAACAGAGCTTTTTGCTCTATCCAATAGAATAGAATGAGATGCTAATCTAATATAATATAGCAGAACACAATCTAATAGAATTAGTATCCTGATACTAATTATTCATCATCTGAGAGCACAAGATAATTTTGCTGCTGCTTCCCTAAAAGTATACCCTTTCCTTTTGATGGGATGAGTTCAGAGGTGGAATTGATGTAGTAGGAGAAGTCAATTAAGATTGAAAGAAAGAAGGTTGCATGGATTAATTGTCAGGCTGGGCTATATTCTAGCTTCAGGTCAAAAAGTATAGCTATTCCTGAGCTACTATATTTTAAGCAGAGTTTTTATAACGTTATTGCTAACTCATGATGCACTGCGATGTTCCTTTTTGGTTTTGTGTATTTTTCACTGAACATGGTTTAGATGTTAATAAAGGAATTTTCTCATTCTTGTTTTTTCTTTCCTTCATTATATAGTCTGGGCTAATACAATGATTCAAACCAAATGAAAAGACAAAGAAAATGAAGTAAACTGCTGAGCAAAAATAAAATTTTGTGTGGCAGCTGTACAGAATGTCAGACCTCTTGGAACCAAATTCCATGGACTTGAATTTCTTGATTCGTAGGGAGTTCACATAGTTTCTGGGATTAATTCCCAAAGCAGATGTTTTAGCAATGTTTGAAGGAAGGCAACAGTTCATGAACTGGGGGGAAGAGTTCTCTTTTCTAATTTCTTTTTGCAATTTGTTAGGCCAGCAGGCAACTGATTCAGAGAGAAAACAAAGAAACCAAAAAAACAACCAATAAACAAACCTTCACTTTCATGTAAATAAAGTTGCCTTTTTTACCTTTAGTATTGTAAAGGAACCTCTGTGGCACCTCCACCACTTAATTTGAAAAAATGTATTAATCAGAAAATCTGATGTGTAGTCACCAATTATTGCATATATTGACTCTTAGTTTTATTACAGGATTAGTTCAACAAAGGCAGAAAACAACAACTCATGTCATTATATATTTTACAAGCTATTCATACTTTCTAGGAATGTTCTGATAGTCAGAATTTGCTGGATTTATACCACACAATTTAGTGAGATCTCTTATTTTAATGTTACTGAGGTGTCCGGTGTTTTGTTCTCTCTCTCAGATAGACATTGGGCCAGACTGAGTGAGCTGTGCTCATATTCCCAGTGATTTGGCTTGCATCCATCTCTAATTCTCAAACTTTCTTTTTCTCTATAAATTTTAGGTTTTATTTTTGTTGTCTTTCATTCTTTTGTCTATTTTTTTAATACATAATTCAAAGTATGTCTGTAACATGACTCCTTATTTTTGAGATTCAATTTAGGTCAGCAAGTCATCTTTTCTTTCCACAGAATATTTTAAGGCAAACTAAGGTCAAATTTTTCTTCTTTGAAGCCCATCTCCTGTGTCCACTGAAATCAATAATAATATTGATGTATTCGTTATGAACAGGAGCTGGTCTTTATATAGTGAAGCTTGAACAGTTATCTCTGAATTCAACATCTGAATAGCACTGAAGTTCCTAAAATGACCATCTAGAATTAGGATAAAGTTTCTTATAATTTCTCCCTCAACCACAAATCCAAAGGGAAACCCCTTTGACTGTGAACTCAACAACCCTTAGTTGTGTTGGGGCCAATTTCTAGCCTTTCTGTGATCAAAGTTGAGGCCTCAGGAATGTTGTAACTGGAGAAACATAAGAGATTTTCTTTGCTGAACTCTGTGATATGTAGATTGTGGATTACTGCTGTCACACAGGACAGTTGGGCAGTGCCATTACTGTTAGAATACAGAAAGCTAGAAATAGGTAATCCTACCTTCACTGGCCAGGCCAGGTCTGAGATGCATTAGAGAGCACTAGATAGTAAGTACTTTGAAAAACTTACTTGAAATATGCCAGTGTTACAAAGTTCTGAGTTGGAAAATTTTACTCCCTACCAGCCGTGATGTAAAACGATGTAAAGGCATGTAAAGGCCTATCTGTATTAGAAATAAGCTGTATAACTCAAATACAGTATTAATTCGGTGAACCTATACTCTTTTCTAATGCCTGGGCTGACAGATGCCTTTGTGTGGTGCTTAGATTGTAGTAATACTTAGACACATCAGCTCTGCTCTGCGTGATGCAAAATAAGCACGCAGCAGAGACTCTATCCAAGCTAACCTATCACCCTGTGACCTGCTTGCTTCATTTATGGTTCTCCTGATTCAATAAAACATGATCCAGAAATGTAGAGAGCTTGTTCATTTTTACTTCATAAAATCTCTTTGGTGTTCATTTTTTACTTATCAAACATTGTTTGAACTTTTCAGGGCTGCAAGCAGTGCAGGTCTGTTTTCTGATATTTCTTTGACTGTTCCCATGCAAAATCTACATTTTATGCAAAACAAAACCTGTAAAACCACTCAAAGGTTCATTTTTAAAAATTATAAATGCATTAGAAATTATTCAAGTTGTGGAGTCAGAGTAAAGAAGTTGCAGTATACTTCACTTTGTTAACTGGACAGGTTTTGATACCTCAGCCTATGTATTTATTGTGAGAATAACTTACCATCTGGGTTTTTTTCCCTTTCTTTCTTCTCCTGAGCAGATATTTGGTTTTAACAAAAGAAGAATGCACTGCTATTTTATTGTAACTTACTGTCAGTCATTTTCTGAGTTGCATTGTTAGAAATGCATTATGAAAACTTTTTATTTTCCTTCTTAATGTAGCATTTAGGAGAACAATTCAAATGGCCCAGAAAGACAGGAGATGCAAAGAAATGGTGGAGAGTTACCCCTTTGGGAATTACAGTATGAAGATTATTAGAATGCAAGAATACCCACTAACATCAAGACCATGCCTTCTCAAATTTCACATCTTTTGGGGAAAAAAAAAAAAGACACCAATGATTCCAAGTCTTTCAAGCTTAGCAGGATCTTTTTTCTTGGCTAAGGATTCACCTGGAAGTGCACTAGGTTGATGACAAAAAGGACAAGGCAGGTATCAAAATCTTTTAAGAAATTGCTAACTCGCTGATGTGACAATGGGAAGCAGTGTGTCTGAAGCAAATGACTGTAAGGGCTGATACTCTAGGACCACAAGGTTGTCTTTTGCTGTGCTTTTCTTCTCCATCACTTTTCTTTGGGAATCTGTAAGTGGACATCAGTCAGGCAGTTTGAAAAGCAGCCATGTGCTTCACTGTTGAGAAGGCTACTTAATGAACTCCCACTGCTTCTTCCCAGGTGTAAATGGATCATCATCTACCATCACCGTCTCACACAGTGAAAACAAGTAACAGCTATACTGGCCCTTTGTACCCTCTGTCTTGCCTGTTCTCTATACCAGAATGCTTGAAGTCCTGTGAAATCTTTGCATACGTTTTCTACCTGGACGTGGCAGATATAGGGAGTCCGTAATCTACAGCTGACAGATGACTATAATATTCCTGTGCTTTTAGATTATGCAGACAGTCCTTGATATCCATAACATGGTAAAAATTTCATTTGAGAGCTTGATGTAGAGTGGTAAGTGTACTAGAAATCTTAACAGTTAATATAGGATTTTATAAATGTGAGTTGTCTTTTTTCACGAAATTGTACTACACAGTCACAGGCCATACTATACTCAATCACATCAGTTGCATCTAATAAGGTCATTTAGAGGATAAAATAATTAGAGGATGTGTAAATACCACTGCCAAAATCAGGTTTGTATATGCAGATATCTGCAGGTTCTTGTGCTCAATATAAATAGACTTGAACTATCTAACTTGAATATACTTGATGGGAATGGGCAATTCACATTGTTTTCTGAGCTTGATAACTTGGACATCCCTTATTCATATTCTGTCTCTTTACTTGCAGAGCTCTCTGAAGTTCTGCTGCTGTTCCCACAGGAGTTAATTAAAATATTTGGTCTATTTCATTTCATGTAAGTTTCATACTCTTGAATTTTGGATTTAAATGAAACTAGAAACAGCTTCGTTTCCACATTTCCTTGATCTGAGGCCATCAGTGCCTGTATCAGTTTCCTAAGGCCAAGCTGACTCTGTTGTGTTGAAGGTTAGTGAATCCAGGTCAGGTTTCAAGACTGGTGTAGTGCTGTTTCTACACAAGTGGGAATTGCAAGGAGTTACCAATGCTGCTGCTGAACAAAGGGAAATTCTTTGTTTCCAACATCCTGACAGATACATGCGCTAAGACATGCTGGCTGCACTGCAGCACACTTGAAGTCTTACAAAGATGAGGCAAGGGCTCCTGAGATAAGAGGAGCCAAGAGGTAAACACCAGTGAAATACTTCAAATGAATCAAGGGGTGTTCCTCTAAGAAGGTGACATGGTCAACAGCCCATCTGAAATACCTCTACAACAATGCACACAGCATGGGAAACAAACAGGAAGAGCTGGAAGCCACTGTGCTCTTAGAAAGCTATGACCTAGTTGCCATTATGGAAACTTGGTGGGACAAATCGCATGACTGGAGCATGGCTATCGCTGTTCTGAAGGGACAGGCAAGGCAGGAAGGGTGGAGGCATTGCCCTTTACATCAAGAAATGGTTAGAGTGTGAAGAGCTGTCCCTGAAGAATACACACAAACAGGTTGAAAGATTATGGGTAAGAATTACGGACTGAGGCAGCAAAGGGAGCCTTGTGATTGGTGTTTACTACAAGCCGCCTGATCAAGGAGAGCCTACTGTTAAAGCCTTCTTACTCCAGCTGCAGGAGGCATCACACTTGCAGGCTCTCGTCATGCTGGGGGACTTCAACCACCCCAACATCTGCTGGAAAAGTAGCATGGCAGTCCTGTGGGCAGTCCTGGAGACTCCTGGAGTGGATTGAGAATAACTTCTTAAGCCAGAAAATAGACAGCCCTACCAGAGGAGATGCGATACTGGACCTGTTGGTCACCAACAGAAGTCAGCTTGTTGGAGGCATCAAGATTGGAGGCAGCCTGGGCTGCAGTGATCATGCACTGGTGGAATTTGCAGTCCTGAGGAATATGGGTCATGCAAAGAGTAAAGTCAGGACCCTGAATTTTAGGAAAGTAAAATTCCAGCTGCTGAAGCAGCTAGTCAGTGGAACCCCCTGGGAAAATGCCCTCAGGGACAAGGGAACAGAGCAGACCTGGCAGATCTGCTTTCCGCAGAGTACAAAAGCTCTCAATCTCCAGGTGCAGGAAATCAGGAAAGGAAAGCAAGAGAGTGGCATGGCTGAGCCAAGACCTGCTGGTCAAACTAAAGCGCAAGAAGGAAATGCACAGGCAGTGGAAGCAGGGACAGGTATCCTGGAAAAAGTATAGGGACGCTTCCCAGTTGTGCAGGAAGTTGTGGTGTCAGGAAGGCCACAGCACATCTGGAGCTGAACTTGGCAAGGGGCACAAAGAATAGTAAGAAAGACTTCTACAGGTATGTTAGCCAGAAAAGGAAGGTCAAAGAAAGTGTACCTTCCCTGATGAACAGGACTGGCAAACTGGTAACAATGTATGAGGAGAAAGCTGAAGTATTCAACAACTATTTTGCTTCAGTTTTCACTGACAATCTCTCTTCCAACACCTCTCAAGTGGATGGACCGCAAGGCAGGGACTGGGCAAGCAAAGTCCCTCTCATGGTAAGAGATCAGGCTTGTGACCACCTGAGCAACCTGAATATGCAAAAATCTATGGGATGTGATGAGATGCATCCCAGACTCCTGAAGGACCTTAAGGGTCCTTAATGGGACCAGTCTGTTTAATATCTTCATCAATGACATAGATGTTGGGATTGAGTGTACCCTCAGCAAGTTTGCAGATGATACCAAGATGAGTGGTGCAGTTGACACACATGACAGATGAAATACCATCCAGAGGGACTGAGACAAGCTCCAGAGATGGGTCCATCTGAACCTCATGAGGTTCAACAAGGCCAAGTGCAGGGTCCTTGTGCCTGGGTCACAGCAAGGCTGGGGGATGAAGGGATTGAGTGCAGCCCTGACGAGAAGGTCTTAGGGGTAGTGGTGGATGAAAAGTTGGACATGAGTCTGCTAACAGCCCAGCCATATCCTGGGCTGCATTAAAAGAAGTGTGGCCAGTGAGTCAAGGGAGGTGATTCTGCCCCTCTAATCTGCTCCCGTGAGACCCCACCTGGAGTACTGAGGCCAGCTCTGGAGACCTCAGCACAGGAAAGACATGAACCATTTGGAGCAGGTCCAGAAGAAGGCCACAAAAATGATCAGAAGGCTGGAGCACCTCTGCTATGAGGACAGGCTGAGAGAACTGGGTTTGTTCAGCCTGGGGAAGAGAAGGCTCCAGGGAGACCGTATCATGACCTTTCAATACTTAAACAGGGCTTATAAGAAAGATGGGGACAGACATTTTAGTAGGGCCTGTAGCGACAGGACGAGGGGTAATGGCTTTAAACTAAAAAGAGGGTACATTCAGACTAGCTATAAGGAATAAACTTTTTACCATGAGGGTGGTGAAACACTGAACAGGTTGCCCAGAGGGTGGTAGACGTGTCATCCCTGGAAACAATCAAGGTCAGGTTGGATGGGGCTCTGAGCAACCTGATCTAGTTGCAGATGTTCCTGCTTACTGCAGGGGGGTTGGACTAGATGACCTTTAAAGACCCCTTCCAACCCAAGCTATGATTCTGTGGTTCTGTTTGATATATCTGGTTCCTTAGACTTGTGTCCAGTGCATTACAACTGGTATATCCTGTTCCTGCTGATGCAATTTGAACAACTGCTGGTCACTGTTACCTGCTCTCTCTAGACAGCTACTCGGCACCACCAGAATACAGGCAGTTACATCTGCTCTTGTTCATTGCTGAATTGTCTTTGGTTTGAAACTGTAAAAGGAGGAAATTGCTAGCATGGAACTTTTCATTTCATAACTGTTATGTAAAGCCTGTTAACAGTACCAAATTATACAGCAATGTTATTATACAGCCCCATATTCCTTAGCGGACAAGGGTTTTTTTGTTTAGCTCTTAGGTTGTCACCATACTGTGCAGAGAGGCAGTGCATTATTACTTCTTGAGATCTATTGTAAGCGAAGTAGATATAAATATAGTAGGTATAAATGTAGAGCTGAAATATATCTGAAGGGAAAAAAAGAAAAAAATGCAGGACTGGTTTATCATCTGTTGCCAAAGAACAAATATACAGTATATACACAGTAAAGGCAAGTGGTGTGTTTTTCCTTGTTTACCTAATAAGTTTATTAAGCTACTGATGGAAAATTGCTTTAGTTAAAAGGTACACTAAACATATAGAGTACATAAATCATTAAACATGAGAATAAACTTTAATTATTAATTATTCTGTCCACATAACTTTTAAAACATAGATTTATTGCCAATAATTTAGTTAGCATAAAGTACAATGTCATGGAAAAGAAAAAAACCTTCATAATCTCAGTCTCTGCATCCTTCTTGTGTCGCCTTCCACTGATCTAGAGGACAACACAGTCTAAAACGTATATTTGTGACTTTCAGTTTTCAAGAAACTGTCTTGAGATTAGAGATGTTTTCTCTCAGCCCACACTAAGTATGACTGGAGAGCCATTCTTGCTGGATTCTTGGTGTCAGAGATAGCGTTACGCAGCATCTAGAGGTTGTGGAAAACCTGAAATTGCTGTTACTTAAAACTGAAGTTGAATCAGGCAGGACTGGTTGTTCACAATGGACACATAAAGCTAAGTGTCCTGCTTCTGTCATAGTTTGGTCAATACAGAAGATCTGGAACATATACATGAATTGCACATGTCAAAAAGAGGCATATTAAAGCTCTGTGTAGATAGAAATGTAGATATTTTTTTCTTGTTTGGACTTTTTTTGGTCCTCTTTTGGATTTCAGTAGCTGGGACCCTTCTGTGTAATCTTCCCCCAGTAGTGAAACACCATCCAGCCTCCAATTTCTTGTTCCTAGGCCAGGAAGTAGTTCCTAGGCCGAGGCAGTCCCCTCGGCTCAGCTTCTCCCTCCCCCCTGGGCTAGAAGCGATGACCTGTTTCAGCTGAGATAAGAGACAATTTTCATTCTAGCGGTTGCTGTGTTTTCAGATTTGATATGAAAGGAATGTCAATAACGCATATTGTTTTAGTTGGTGCTAAGTGATGTTTCTACTAGTCAAGGACTTTTTTCAGTTTCCCATGGAAGCTGAGAAGGAGCATGGACAGAAAAAAAGAATGGCCAATGGAATATGCCGTACCATAGACATCTTGTTTGATATATAAAGGGAGGTTTGCTAGGGGGAAGAATGTTCAGTCACTGCTTGGGTCAAGCTGGGCAGCCAGTTCACCAGGTGGTGAGATTGACTTGTATCTTGTATATTCCTTTAGCATTATTATTACTGTTATTGTCGTTGTTGTTGTTATTATCATTAGGTTTTTTCTTTCTTATTATCATTCTGTTAAACTCTCTGTAACTCAACCCATGCTTTTTTCTTTTTTTTTTTTTTTTTTTTTAATTTTCACCTCCTTTTCTCCCTCTTCTCCCTGCCTATCTGGGGCACGGAGAAAGGGGAGGGGAGCAAGAGGCTGCCTGGTTCTAGTTGCTGGCTGGGGCTAAACCACAAGAAGTGCTCATAGGTGTTGCCGGACAGCATTCTTTCTGGGGGAAATACAGAGAAATGAGCCCCAGGGGATTCATGTCAACCAGGTTTCCCTGTTTGCATGGGAGTGCCATGAAAGAACAAGTTGATACGACACTCTGGATAACCTGCTGTATGCATGGGGTTGGTCTGTCCAGAAACCCCCAGAGGTGGCTTCCAGAGTGGTCTTCTGTTTCTGTGACTCTACTTGTGGAAAAGTAACGCAGTAAACTGATTCAGGAGGAAAAAATGGAAATACCAACTCAACAGGACATGCCTCACTTTGCCACCAGTATGAAGCTATAGGCAGCATCATGATTCATCCCCACATTGTATGCTGACTCCAGGAACCCAAGTATATCACTAATTAATAACACAACAAACAAACAAATAATGCCCACTGGTTACCAAAATCACTTCAAGAATTTGAAAAAAACCCCACACTTGCTGTATTTTCTTTCCCAACAAATTTCTGTGCGACTTTGAAGGAGTTGCACATTACCTGTTTTCTGATTATTACCTTCAAAATTAACTCAGTGTGTGAAAGAGACTTTGGGTTTATCTCCTCCTTCTCTTCTTGTACATCCAGGAATGTGGCTGAGTTACAGGAGGGATGACAGACACTATGACAGTTGGAGTTAAGTGTGCCGGTAGAAATTTGATCCTTTTAGATGGAAGGTCCCATAGTCAATGAATGTCACTGGCAGCCAGCCCAGGAAATAAATATTGTCTTTAGCAAACTGCTTTGCATCTTGCAAGGAGGAGCACGCTGTATTTGAGTCCACAATCTGTAGGAGGCAGATGATAGTATATATTGGATGGTGCTGCAATAAAATGTGTAAAAATGGCTTAAGGTATTCAAAGGAAGGGGCTGTTGAAATGTTATCTGTTGTTATCTGACACTCAAGATGATGTTATTACTAAGCCTGACAGTATTGGATCCTTTACATGTTTGATTTTGATGATGCCTTACTAATGGCTGGCTCCTTTTCCACGTCACTGGCAATAGTTTCATTTTCTTACCTATACCTTTCTATCGAGTCATTCAGAAAAAGTCAAAGCCATATTCCAGAGCTGAGAAATGGGAATTACTCTCCCTATCTAAAGGACTCGTAAAAGTGTCATGTCCTTGGAGGAGGCGTTCAGGAAATCAAGAGTGATTTTATCCTTCCATTGCAATTGCTGAGAGAAGCTGAGCAATTGTTCTCACAGGCTGCTGGCAGGCACACCAGCTCCTCTGTCTCAGACACAACCCCGTCTAGGCCAGTATTCCCACTGTGACCAAGTCCAGAAAACAGATTCCTGTAAGAATGACTTAAATCAAGTCAAAGACACAGTAAGACAGCTGTAGGTGGAAGATTTTCATTCCTAATTGTGGTGTGATTTTCTTTTTTTCAGATAGGGAAAAGACGGAAAAGCACCAGGGAGGGCCTGAGATTGTAACCATATGGAGAAATGTAGGCCAAGTAAGTTTTCAGTGAAGGGTTCTTGAGATGGATAAGAAGCTGTTATCAAAACCACAGCTACTGAGGACTATTTTTTCATTACGACTTTTGCTGCAAACAAAGACTAGGGTTCCTTATTTTCTGTGAAAGAACATTATTGCATCAAATCGTTGTCTGTCATTATTTTTATTTCTCAGGCAACTGGTAGTGGCTTAAGCCTGGACAGTATTTGTAGTTGTTTTCTTTCTAGGATTTCTTCTGCTGCAGGCCACTGCTAACAATGTGTCCTAAATATAAACATCAGGAAAGTGCTTGCTATCACAAACTGCAAAGAATGTTGAGTTTGGTACTATTTATGAAGAAAATCTTATAACAGCTTTTGTTCAGGATAGGAGAAGAAATGTTTTCTGAAATAAGTTTATTTTATCTGATACTGTGATGCCAATCTTATAGGCTATGTAAATAGCATTGTTATAGGTGACAGGATATTAGAATAGAATATTTCAGTTGGAAGGACCTACAACAACCATGTAGTCCAACTGCCTGACCACTTCAGAGCTGATCAAAAGTTAAACCATGTTTTTGAGGGCATTGCCCAAATGCCTCTTAAACATTGGCAGGCCTGGGATATCGACCACCTCTCTAGGAAGCCTGTTACAGTGTTTGACCGCCCTCTCAGTAAAGAAATGCTTCCTAATGTCAGGTCTAAACCTTTTTTTTTTCCAATGTTATCAGTTTTTCGGGAATTTTCTGTAGCTTAGTTTTGCAAAAAAAAAAGGAAAATGGTCTGATGGTCTGAAGTCAAAGACATATTACATTCCTTAAGAATATGAGTGTGGTTGTAATGGGTTACAATACAGTTCCTGCTATCCCAATATCCCATCTCTGGCAGTGCACAAAACTAGATACTCAAGATACGGCTCTGGCACACATGACTTAAGCTCACTGGAGAAATAGCTCAATAAAAATAGCCCACCCCTGCAGAAAAGCTTCTAGAAGAACAGTGCCAGTCATCCTAGACCAGGGACAAAATAACAGTGTTCACAATTGTAGGTCACAAAAGAAGTATGGTGTCACCACCCAAAGAAATATAAGGGGTAAGTTAGAGAAAGACGAATTAAAAATGTAGACATCATGAATGGTTCAAAGTATTCATCATGGAAAGAAACATGAAAAGCACAAAGACAATGCCAGTCTTTTAGACAGTGGAGGCTATGGTACATCCACATTTTATATTCCAGGGAAGTGGGTTCCCCTGAGAACAGCAGTAATATGAGCATGACTGAGGACTAAAGCCTTGTAGTGCAAAGAAGACTGCCTGGAGTATGACTTTAACAAATTTTAAGACTCTCAGTGTGCACATAATGCATGAAAAGACTGTCAGCTACACAACAGTCAAATTTGCCACTGTGGTGTTAAATCAACAACAGTTAAATCACAGCGGGATTAGGAAGGTGTCTGTAATGCCTACTGGCAGCGCTGAGGGGCAGAAGCGGACTGGCACAATCTAACTTTGTGCTGGTTATGACAAGGCCTGTTTATGGGGAAAAGCAAGCATAGTTAAAAAAACCTTGCGTAACAAAAGGTGATGTCACTTAGACTTTATGAGAGCTGAGATACAGGTGCGACTATGTAGCATTGCAAGACAGCAGACAATTTTGAAACCGGTCAGTTAACAGAATGTCATAATTAAGTGAAAGAATAGTTATTATGGGCTTTTGCCAGCAATACGAGCCATTGTGTTAGCGAACGGGACATATAAATAGCTGTTGGAAATTCTAAACAGACTGCCCTACATACAGTTTGGGACCGCTGAAATGTATTCACCTCAGCTCTGCTGCAGTTACTAAAGAAAAGTATTAGCAAGAATGTGAAGAAAATTCTATGTAACTATCAAAAATAGTGGTCTATAGTGACAAAGGAATGACAGAAATTGAGTCATATAGAAGAGTCACACCTTCTTAATATAAATGCACCTGTTAGAGGAATACCTTTTTATTAGGAAATAAAATAAAAGATAAAATAAATTCTTCCAGCAATAGACTGGTCTCCAAGAATTGTATTGGAATTTTGGTCTCCAGACCCCCCACCCTTTAGTGCTGAAGTTATTTGGTTGTAAAACAAATGCTTTCCTGGTGAAGTGGATATTTAGTTATGTTCTTGAAATGGAAGAGTCCCAATAGGAAAAATTGAAAAACTAAGTCTATAATGTGGTGATTAGAACATATTAGTATCATACTAGGATCCTGATCTTGGTCATGTTGGTTATTCTGAGGCTACCTACCACATTCCTTTATCTTTTCATGAAAAAAAATCCTAACAGTTTTGTTTTGTTTCAGTCAATGAAGAAAACACTTCAACTTTAGAGCTTTTTATGAAATCACATTCTAGGGAACTAGCTATTCTTTCTAAGGATTTGCATTGATCCAAATCTGCAGAATAGCACCTGGAAAAGAAGTTGCTACCTGTTACTAACAATTGAGAACATATTGCTTGATTTATCCAGGGAGCTGTAGTAACAGAAAAGCAGCAATTTGCTGCATTTGATAAAAAGTCTGTGAAAGACTCAGTGAGACAGTGTGAATGTATTGGAAAGAAGCTACTAGCTGTGCTCTTTGGAATGAAATCATTGCATCAAGGTAGATCTGCTTTGTGCCTGGTGAAGTTTGATTGTGAGCTTCAGAAAGCATAATGAAGAAGCCACTACTGAGAGCATCCAGGTGACTAAAATGCCTATTATTCAGCTTCCAGAGCCGTCAGTTGAAGATGAGGCCTTGCCCCCTGAATCACCAGGAAAGTCACAATGTAGTGACTGAGATCGTGTCCTAACTTAAAACACAGATGCCATTCCCTATCAAGAACATGAGCTGGACTTTCAACACGATACACTATATGCACTGCTGTCATGAGAGACTATACATAATCTGAAAACCACCAATGAGATGACAGATAAAGACAATGTAGGTGGAAGAGGTATCCTATATGTCACAGAGTATTTCTGTACTTCTAATGTGCTGACAGTAGCTTGGAAAACAGAACAGACCATAAAAGCAAGGTTCTGTCTTGTGTATCTACTGAAGATACCAAATGATAGCTAGAATAAAGAAATAATAAAATTAAGAATAGCAAAGCAATGTAGCAGCCTGGTACAAAAGAGGAGCAGAAGTTCTGAAGCCATGATAACAGATAAATTCTTTTGGCTTGACATCTGAGAACCACATAATGATGCAGCAAAAAATCTAAACTGCACTAAAATGTAGAATATATTCTACAGCCATCTGGATTAAGAACAGAGAAACAAAGTTAGAAAAGGGAACATATGGTGGTGTAACCAGACAGCTTCAGCCACTCTGAAAACCTCCATCATCTGTTGGACTTTTTTAAAGAGCTGGAAGAAAACTAAGCAGTATAGAGGACCAGTCCAATAGCACTCAAAAGAATATAACATAAACAAAATAAATTCAAGTTTCTTATCAACATCAGTGTCATAAATAAGAAATGAAAATATTTTAAAGATCATGCCCTGGAGGGTGACTAGGCCACACAGGCTACAGGAAAAGGACAGTAACACCTGTGTCCCTGAGATGAGTGTGAAAATACATTTAAAAAATGACAAAATAGCAACACCAAAAGTTGAAATAAGAGATACAGCAGTCCGTCAGAAATTTGGAGATGGCCTCAAGCAGTCAGTTACAAAAACTATTGAATATGGAAAGCAGTGGCTCTCAGTAGACCCTAACATTCCACCTGGGCAGAGGTCCATCATTTCTTCACACATGGTACGGGAAACAAAACAATTGTCAGCTGTGTAGAAGCCATGTAATAGACTGATGATTCAAATCATGTGTGTTTATCCGCCAAAAATGAATTCCAGTGTAAACATGCCTGGATTTTAACTTACAACATGGGTCACAGGAAGGAATTTACTAAAATAATGCCTACTGCTGTTTTCCTGAATATCTCTATTGCAAATTTTAAGTTATTTTATTTTTCAGAAAATCATCAGAATATAAGGTCTGATTGACAATATTATATTGTCCAGACCATATTTGGAGACCAAATTCTCCAATTTTGTCCACAAGGTAAGCAGGGTAAGTTGAAAGTTAAACTAGGTCCAGCATACTATTTTGGCCTTTAAGAAATATAGAACTTAGGTTAAAAGAGTCTACAAGTGTTCTTCCCACTGTATGCATGAGTCTTTTCAGGGACTACTTCTCATGACTAATCATATTTAAAGATAACTGATCTTATATATAAAAGGAGAGATGAAGAAATTTGTTCAGAAACATCACAGACACAAGGAAACTAAAGGTAGTCTGCTTAAAAATGCATAGTTTCTCTATTCAACATTGCTTAGTGTCACTTTTCTGTACAATAAAGAAGCCACTTTCCATTTATTCCTGTCATATGTCCATGGGAAGAGTAAACTGTTTCCATTTTAGTCCTGGGCCAACTGAATGTCACCATCCCCGGCCGGGAGGAGCAAGTGTGGGACAATTTTGCAAAGAACGAGCTGCAGCTGAGGAGGTCCAGTCAGGAGAAGCTGGGGACAAGACTGGAAATGTCCAGGGAGAGGAGTACAACAGTCTTGCTCTTGTACTTCAACTGAACAGCAGTTCAGGCATCTGGGTGCGTGCAAGATCCTGAACGGCCATTTGCTTCCCTGCAATTCTTGCTGTTGGGCACAGAACAGTCATGCAGTATCTCTTTGTGTTAACAGCCTGAAAATGGGGTTACCAGTCTCCACAGAGAGCTGTGGCAGCTGCTACGTTCTTCTGTCAGAACTCTACTGAATTCCCCAGAGAACTCTAGGAAAATGCGTACTAAAGAAGAAAGCATCTTGAGATGACTAGTATGATTACTGTAGACACTTCACCTACCTTTTTGGAGTTGGTAGAAACACGTTTTTTCTGATACTGTTTCTGTAGACCGTGCTGAAAATGTGAGCATTGTAGCCCCTTACCTAGACCCTCATGAAGATTCATGAGTTCAGCAAGAATTAGAAAAAATAGATTCCATCTTTGTTCCATGGCTTCAAAAGTTGTCTCTAGAAAGTCAGCTATGCAGAAATCATCTGAAACTCGATGTAATCACATGGAAGTCCCTAGCAGTGAACAAGCTACAGCAATAGTTTCTGAAAGATTCTCTGTGGGGCACAAGGGACAAGTTGGACCACCATGGTTGGAGAATTTCCCAGTGCTTCACCTGCCAGGAACACTTAGGCCATTTGATAACAGAATAATTTGTGCATGATGAAATTCAGCAGGGAACTTAAATTCTGGAGAGTTAGCTGATATTCATTACCACACTAGAGCTTTTCTTTGAAAGGCAACTTGGAGATGGCACGCTGTGAGCAGCAAATGTTTGAAAAACTCTACTTTCTATAACAACTTAAATAATTATAGCCAAACGGCTCCGAGGAACAAAATGGAAGTGAATATTCTCTGTTACTTTATGGAATGGGTAGCTGTTATTGGGATTTTTTGCAGTCAACAGAAGTATTACAAATAGCTTCTCTAGTTGAGCTTAGCAGATCTGTTTATGAAGGCTCTGACCTTCACCTACACAATGGCTTTTATTGACTATATAGAAAATTATTTATAGTAAAATGTTATTATACATCTAAACACATGTTAGAAATAGAACAAAAATTACCTACACCTATTGTATGCTCCAAAACACAATAAGAGCTAGCATGCAAACGATTTTCATGTACTTATAATTATTTTGATACAGAATTAGAAAGAATAACACAATGAAATTGCAAGAGTAATACATTCATAAGTTGTAATGCTTTGTTTAATCATAGCTAAAACATAAAGGAGGGAGTATATAAACAGGAATAGATTAAAAGGTACTCAGGATGTGTACAAATGTAAACAACATCAATAAAATATAAATCATGTAAAGAAAAACAATAACTTCTGTTCTTGTTAAATTGTTAATTTGACAATATTGTTAAATTAAAAACTCAGAATTTTAATGGATGAAAAATGGGAACACACTCAGATGTAAAGGGGTCTTTATTGGATTATCTGGTAATCTAATGGTTTGAATTTTTAAAATAATTTCTGTTTTCTTTTTGCATTGAGAAAATAGCAGAAACATGGATTTTCTAGTGCTCTAAATTTATATTATTCCTCTAAATCCAAATTATCCTTCAATTACTTGGGGGTAAATTGCGATTTACGATAGTAACAAAATTATAAACTTGTTCAGAGCCAATATAAGTCTAGTATCTTTCTATTATGATTTTATATTGAGTTGGGTCCAATAATAAACACTGTGAGACAGCACACCACTGTAAAAATCTTTATGTAAGTGCAAGCACTATTTGAAATAATAGTGTTGGATATTTGGAGACAGGCAAAGTAAAGGTAAAGATAGACAGTGACCAGATATATACATTCAAAGAGTGCTGTTACTTTATCTTCGTAAAAGGCCATATTGTTGTATAGAATATGAAGATATTATGCTGTTCTACCATAACAGATGGTTTAGGGATAATAAATCAGAATGAATGGACTATTCTCTAATTTTATGGGACTCGACTTGTCATTGTTTATTGGATAAGAATGAATGAAAAATTAAATACAGATGTTTGTGTGCGTGCGTGTCTGATGACTTGATGGTGAATAGAAAAACAGTATTTCTGGTGTAACTCTAAGTTAGAAAGAATAAACCAGCATGAACTGTCAGATCAGTCTCAATACATGTCCAGCAGTTTCTTAACTGTGCTTAAGAAAATGTGGTTCTTAAGTTCTTAATTTTTCCTTCTGCAAGCAGCCTATTTGCCTGGGTAAAACTATTGTGTCCAGTATATGTCACAATATTCATACATAACCAAATGTATCTAAATCTTACTTTACACCAGCAAAGTCACTAATATGATAATTACATTTCTTGAAAGCCAGAGAAATTCAAGAACACCTTTTTGACAGAAACATTGCTTGTAGATTTTCATCAGTTGTGGGGTTTTTAATAGATTTTTATGGGTTTTATTGAATTTGCTTTCGAAATGTCTTTATGTCTGATAGGTTCATGGTGTTCCTCACACAACAAAACTGTCTTGTATTGGTAAATAATTTATATCAAAACCACTATGATAAAAGCTCTGTAGACTAATTGTTCAGTGCCTGAAAAAAAACAAAATCATATTTTGTTTATTTTGCATTTGTTTCAATCTGTTAATTTATTCCATTTCCCCTTGAGTGTTCTGATTTCTGCTTCACTTACAGCATCCTCTGTGGTATTCTCAATCTTATCTAGATTACATTTGGGAGAAAAAATTTGCGAATTAGCCTCTGCCAACCTCTGCTACTTCACTGCAGGATACTTCAGTCTTAGTTGCTGCAATATAGTCATATGTAGCATACATTTTTTTTCTGTCTAATACTGTGTGACTTAATTTTTTTATTAGATCCTGCAGTTCATTTCAGTCTGGCTACACACAACTCATCATGTCACCAGGGAAGGTTTTCATTTTCTTTCTTTCTTCGCTTTCAGAAATCAACGTAGGCTGGGTAGAATGAGAAATGAGTCCTGGAGTTAGCTGTATGTTATCACTGAATGTGTGTTGCAAGATGAACCTAAAAGACAAAGATTTGGGTACTCTTTGTTCTATCTGCAATAGTCAGATCCTGTTCCCACTGAAACCTGTTGAAGTTTTGTCACTGAGAGCAGTTGGAAAAAAAATTATTTGTTAATATGCAAGAAGGCATCTGATTTGTTAGAAGCTTGGCTTTTCCACATGCATGGATTCTGATTTTTTCCCACATCTCTTAAATTTTAAAACATAGTAAATACATTTTGTAATTAATTTGCATATCCCGTTCTTAATTAAGAAAAAACCTGACCAAAGCCTGTTTAGATTATTGTGCAGGTTGGATATTTTCCTTGTTGTTGAAATGGCTGTTGAAGTGAAATCCGAGTGGGAACGTGAAGTTGTGTAACCATTCTATTAGCGGTATTTTAGGTATAGTATATGCAATATATACTCCTGGATTTTCTAATAGGTTTTTTAAAAGGCATTTAGTCTCTTGTTACAGTGATTTGCACAGACCTGGTTCTATATATTGTTTCTAGATCAAACTAAAGTCCTTTGGAATTGACATCTTTCATTTTACTGTTTCTGGAAACTGTCACATAGCTTTTGCCCAGATAAGGTGGAGAAAATATAGTAAATCTAAACTTTTTGATTATTCATTTTATAACAACTTTTTTTAGTTTCAAAATTGAAATAGAATGAAAAAAATAAAGCAACCATACAGAGAGGTGTTTCTGGGGTAACTCAAAAAGTTTGCTGGTCCTGAAATTAATTTTTTTTTATTTTTCATTTTTCTTGCAAAAAAGTCACCCAGCATTGCATGGATTCAAATCTTAGTTTTTAAATAATTTCTTTTTCCTTTAGTTTGAAATACATTTAGAAATCCATTATTCAAGCGACTCCATCTGAAGTTGCTGATTTTTAATTTCTTTGTTGGTAGCCACACAGTAAAAGGAATTTTGTTCCTTTTTAACTGATAATTTAAAAATCAAAATCAGTTTTCTAGTCTATTATATAAACCGTGGTTACTGTGATTGTTCAGAGCCACGGAGAATAGGTTTTTCGTTGTCCTCCTCTTAAGAATCTGTCAGACCATCAAGGGTAGTGCACTGCATGTAGTAGCTGTCTTACTGTCTTATCGCTGCCACCAAGGATAGATCTTTCCTCTCCTTTGCAAAAAATGAGAGGAAATCTGAATTATAGGCTCATGGTATTAGTTGAGAACTTGACTTTCTGTACTTCTCACAGTTCTAGCAATTCAAAATATAATTCTCGGGAAAAAGGACAAAATAAAATCTTGAGAAAGATCTAATGCAAAGTTTATGTGAGTAAAAACATGAAAATGTCTGAAATTACTCTTTTTGTTAATAACAACCAGAACTGACCAGACAGCACAATTTCACATGAAAGGTGTCAGCTTTTCCTCCTGATGGTCTCCCTTGCCACTTACAGGCCTGCTACTTAAAGGTTTTGTTAGAAAGGGACTGCTGCTTGCAAAGTGTCGGGGGATGCTGCAGCTGATAAATTGAAGAACAGCATTTTTTGAACAAGTGACTGAGATGCAGGAGAAAAAGACAGAATAAGGCAAGTGTTGCATGAAATGTATTTGTCATATATAAAGTTTGAAATATGTGAAAGGAACGTATTTTTAAGAATACAGAATCAATGAGAAAGGTCAAAAATTGGAGGGGGAGATACGTCTTAGCCCTGCTTTCTTCATGCTATCTCTAAATATGCAATTCTTCTATTAATATTCCTTTTATAATGAAAATACAAAATATATCTCTGCAGAAATAATCTGTAGGAAAGGAAATGCTTTAACAATACCACTTCTTACATAGTTCAGTATCCAAATTACTGTGTTTTCTCCACTCATGTATCTTAAGCCTTTATGGATTACAGATGTGACAGTGATAAAACACGAATAAATGAAATGAAGACAGTGCTTCTGGAAGGTATTTAATGTCATCTGCCGTCACATTTGTAAAGAGATGTAGGTTATTTGCTATAATTTACTGTGGTGTCAGGAAAGTGTTCCACACACACTATCTTACCAGGTATGAATGAGATTGTGGGAGCTGACAAGGCATTGATGTATGCCTTATACTCTGCGTTCCTTGTTTATGTACAAAATCTGGGGAGTCCTCAGCTTCTGAATGTCCTGGCAATAAGGTCCACAGCCACAGTGAGGGAGGCACTAAAGAAAATTAATGCAGGAGAGAAAATGGATCTAGAGAACAGTTTGGAGTCTGACAGTTCATCCAGCTTTGCTGGAAATATCTGTTATTTTCGTGATATATTTGCTTCCTTGTTGTTTTTTGAAGTTGCAAGATGCCAGGCAAGGTCATTAAACAAGAGGAAAATCTCTGGCTTTCTGTTTTCCTGCAGGGTAAGTATAGATCACAGTTCAGAGTGGTGTGGCTTCAGGCTAATGGGTTTACTGTTTTGTTTTATTGTTTTGTTTTTGTTTTCCTCTTACTCATTGATACTCCATGTTTAACTCCAGTCTCATAAGCCCGCTGACATTTGTCAAACAAGAATGGACAAGGAAAAGACAACTTCACACTCTACAGGACTTTTCTTTCAGGCTAAGTGCTACAGTGGCTTCACTGTAGCAGTCTCCACGGGAGCCTCATTCACTAAGGAAGTTGCTGTTATATGAATGTCCAGTTTCTTTGGAGTTATTCCCTCATTCCATACTAAAGCTAGAATCGAGCTAAGGACAGGCTGTCCAGCTAAGGACAAGGCTGCTACTAAAAAAACCAAGTCAATGTAGTCACCCCTTCTACTTCAGCTTAGCAGCAGAGTTCAGGTTGCTCTGAGCAACCTGATCTAGTTGAGTATGCCCCTGCGCATTGCAGGGATGTTGGACTACATGACCTTCAAACGTCCCTTCCAGCCCAAACTAGTCTACGATTCTCTGCCCTGCATTTGGGTACAGACCAGCTTCTCCTTTTCTCAAAGGGCATTCACTCCACCTGGGATGAGTAACATGCTGCCTCATTGTTGGCAGAGGAAGAGGAGGAGTACAACAGCAGTGCACTCCCCTTCAACTGTACTAATGACAGAAAACAAGGCTTGCTTGGTCACTAATGGGCTAAGCCTGGCTGCTCTCTTTTGGAAGGCAATTTAAACTCAAGTAGCGGATAAAACAGTATTTGGTTGAAAGAAAAAGGAGGATGGAAAAAAGGAATATTTTGTCTGTCCCTGAGGACATACAGGATTTAGGAGATCCTTTCTCAGCAACCCATATATATAGATAAAAGCGTCAATCTTTTCTGAAATCCTGAAAGGTAAATCTTATGTCTTTTTTCAAGTTCCTACCTGTTTTAAACCAAGGAACTGCAGCTGGCCCAGCCTCAGCTCACCCATCAATTTTTGCAGAAGTAAAGTTTTTATGTATTTATACAACCATGGTATAGTATCATGCCAGGGAAGCAATTAGCCTTCAGCAAGAGGGCTATTTACTTCAATATTTGAGTAGATAGTCTTCTAATCCATCTATACCTATTTGCTTTCAGGCATTCAGCTTTTGCCCCATTAATTTCAGTTTACTGTGACACTTATAATTTGTTCTGCCCAAGATTTACATGCATCTGCAGTACCATTAGTTGTATTTGTTTTGCTATTAGCTTTAAACTTTTATAAATACCACAGAGATGGCAAATAAAGTGTCAAGAAAAGTGGCTGATGTATGAAAGAGTATTAATATCTGCCTGGAAATATAAGCCACATTTCTTCAGGGAATATATCAGCTCCCATAAGATCACTGTTAAGGTTATCTTGGGTTTTGAGGCTGATTCTTCAACTGTACTGATTCTTTATAATGTTGATAGTCCTTTAGACATAAAAATTGCTGTTACCATGAGACTTGTAACTCATGTCCCTCTCTGCTGCTGCTCCCATCTATATTTTGAGTGAATGGAAGGAAAGACAACATAAGACCTAGTTTTCATCCTCTGAGATTTTCACTTAGGCTTCTCTGTGAGGAGGAAATACCTTTTCTTCCCTAGAAGTGAGAGCATTCTTTATGTCATGATGCTGAAAACACAGAAACAGATATCTGGGTTGTCATGCAGGAAAGTGCTAAGTAATATGAAAGGTGATATCTCCTAATTCTGCATCAGTTTTACAAATCTATTTTGAATTTTTTTGGAAAAAGTAGGCAGGTAGTACCACAAAGGTGAAAGCAGACGAGAGTCCTAACTGTGCTAAGTTCCCAAGACATGTCAGGACAGTGGCTTTTTAATGCAAATCTTAAAAAAAAATAAAAATAAAAAAAGCATGCAACCTCCTACTCTTATTTTTATCTTTAGTCACTAGTACAGAAGATGATAAAAAAGAAAAAAAAAATCAAAGAGATCTCATCAAGAAATCCTTAATATGAATACTCAATGTCTGTTTTGCCTCAGTCTTCAATGGAAAGTGCTCTAGCCAACTGCCTAAGTCACAGAAGACAAAGGCAGGGACTGGGAGAATGAGGAACCACTCACTGTAGGAGATCAGGTTCAAGACCATCTAGGAAACCTGAAGGTGCACAAGCCCATGGGACATGATGAGATACCTTCATCCGCAGGTCCTGAGGGAACTGACAGATGAAGTTGCTAGGCCACTGTGCATCATATTTGAGAAGTCATGGCAGTCTGGTGAAGTTCCCACTTTCCCCCAGAAATGGGGAAACATATCACTCATTTTTAAAAAGGGAAAAAGGAAGACTTGGAGAACTACAGACCAGCAGTCCCACCTCTGTGACCAAGAAGATCACGGAGCAGGTCCTCCTGGAAACTATACTGAGGCAGATGGAAAATAGAGGTGATTGGTGATTGATGGCTTCACTAAGGGCAAATTGTGCCTGACAAATTTGGTGGGTTTCTATAATAGTGTTAGAGCACTGGTGGATAAGAGAGGATTTGATGGATGGACCAGTTGGTGGATAAGGAATTGGCTGGATGTCCACATTCAAAGAGTTGCCGTCAACAGCTTGATGTCCAAGTGGCAACCAGTGTGGAGTGGCATTCCTCTGGGGTCGGTTCTGGAACTGGTGCTGTTTAACATCTTTGTCAGCAACATGGACAGCAGAATTGAGTGCACCCTCAGCAAGTTTTCTGAGGACACCAAGCTGTGTGGAGTGGTTGACATTCTGGAGGGAAGGGATGCCATCCAGAGGGACTTTGACAGGCTTGAGAAGATGGGCCTGTGTAAACCTTGTGAAATTCAGTAAGGCCTGCTGCAAGGTCTTGCAACTGGATCGGGGCAATCGTTAGCACAAATACAGGCTGAATGGACAAAGGATTGAGAGAAGTCTTACTCAGAAGAACTTGGGGGTCTTAGCTGATTTGAAGCTCAACATGAGCCAGCAATATGCACTTGCAGCCCAGAAAGCCAACTGGATTCTGGGCTGCATCAAAAGAAGCATGGCCAGCAGGTGGTCACCTCCAACAGGAGGTGATTCTGCACTTCTACTGGGCTCTGGTGAGACGCCATCTAGGGTACTGCGTCCAGCTCTGGAACCCCCAGCGTAAGAAAGATATGGACCTGTTGGAGCAAGACCAGAGGAGGACCACGAAGATTATCAGCAGATTAGAGCAACTCTGCTATGGAGACAGGCTGAGAGAGTTGAGTTATTCAGCCTGTACAAGAGAAGGCTCCGGGGAGACATTATAGCAGCCTCCCAGTACTTAAAGGATCTCTACAGAAGAGGTGGAGAGGGACTCTTTTATCAGGGAGCGTAGTGACACGACAAGGTGTAATGGCTTCAAACTGAAAGAGGGTAGATTTAGATTGTATCTCAGAAATAAATTCTTTACTGTGAGAGTGGTGAGACACTGGAACAGGTTGCCCAGGGAAGTTGTGTGTGCCCCATCCCTGGAAGTATTCAAGGCCAGGTTGGATGGGGCTTTGAGCAACCTGGTCTGGTGGGAGGTGTCCCTGCCTATGGCAGAGGCATTGGAACTAGATGATCTTTAAGACTCTTTCCAACTCTAACCATTCTATGGTTCTATGATTTTATGAATAATAACATACTCATGTGTGATTAGGATATCTATGTAGCTATTAGCTTGTTTTCGTTCACAGACTAGAAATTTAATTATTGTCTGGTTCCAGCATTTCTCTAGTAAAAACCACAGCTTTGATTCTAGTGGTCCCAGCAATAAAGTTCCATCTTGTCCTTTTCTTGTTTTGCTGTGTACACCTGACTTTGCTTTTTTGACATTTGATAGCTCCATACTGTACAGTTTCTAAAATACCAATGAGGCAAGCAAAGCAGAAGGAAGTTAAGCACAAGTGGTGTATCATAAACCCATTTTAAAAGTATTTTGACAAAAGAATGGATTTTCCAGCTGTCTCCACAGGCACATAACTACCTTTCAAACAAAAACCCTCTTGTTTGTTAAGTGTTACAAAGCTCAAATTCTTTCAGGAAAGGCTGGGCCACACTCAGTTGTCTCTCCAGATAAAACTTAAAATACAACACTTTCTATATACTATTAAAATGGTGAAAATAGTGAAACTTTTTTTCATATCTTAAGAAAACCCATACACTTAACCTCCTTCCTGTGCTATTTAACACAAAACTGGTGAAGAGGATTTCTTTTAGCATTGTGATGTTAGAGATTGGCACCTGTGACCCAACAACACAAAGCTAAGTGCATAAGAGTTTTTACAGAAATAAGGGTGACTGCAAATGAATGTTTAGGTCATCTCAGTCAAAATAAGCAACAGTGTAATTCATGGATGGTGTTGGAAATTGTTCTTCAGAAAAGACCCTGCTTCCTAGAAGACTGATATCAGTGGGATGCTTACTATTGAGGGGAGTGTTATCAAGATCTGGCCCTGTTTCCTTTACAGAGCAGCAATAATGAATTTAATTTTGATACTTAGAGGAGGGTAACCCAATTTTTGTAAGTTCTGATAACTTTATGATTTACTAACAGTTTAGACTAGCTGATAACCTTTTCTGATTATAGTAATTAATTCTGTTGTTAAAATGAAATTAAATTCTATCCCTCAAACAGAACCATGAAACTTTGTCCTGCATGTTGGTAGTCCAAGGAGAAGATTCTGTTTTGTGAATTGACTGTACACTTGCAGGCAAGTTTAGTTGTCATTTTGCACCCAGTAGAGCAATACTCTGAAATAAATAAAGGATAATGGACAGTGAAGTAGTGATGCAGATAATTCATGCTTTGAGAATTCAGCAAAGCAAGGGCAATTTGGTCTCACAAGTCATCTGGCCATTTGATCTCTTCATCTGGCAGTGTGAAGAGAAGAGTGCTTGAGAGTAACCCCGAGGCTAACAAATTATTATTTAAAACAACTCCTTTTTTGTCTGGCTATGTTTATAACTTTTCACCTGAGTGCAGACATATTAAAACTTATGTGACTCACAGCTTTGCTTGTAGAGAGTCGCAAAATGAGGGTCAGACCCTGTTTTACATCTGGGAGACTGTGATGTCTTTGATGTCTGGGGAAAAATGTAATTTTAATTCACATTTTTTAATCTTCCCTTACTTCTATTGGTATTTATTCATTCTAGGTGTATAAACACACATGCATAAAGTCTAACAAAAACAGAGGAAGAAAATGAAAAAAAAAATTCCAGTTTCACACTTGTCAGATTTCTAACAAATGGCTTGATCCAGCAGCCGTTTTCATTACTCTGACTTGCATAACTACTCTAATGGAGATATGTCTGTAAGATGATTATTAGTGATCACAAAGATGATGAACTAAAGCTTAGGGAAAGCAATAGTCTGTGTCAACAAATTTAATATTTTGGTATAAAGCTAAAGGGATTTGCCTAAATTTGCAAATTTGCAAATTTGCCATTTGCCTAAATCAAGATAATGATTGCCAAAAGAAGAACATGACTAGCAACAAGATTAGGTAGAAAAAGTGAAGAGGTAAGCCAAAGGGTTTTTTTTTTTTATTTTGGCTTAGTTTTTAGTTGTTCATTGAAGGGTTCCCTTCAGTATTGAGGGATGGTGAAGGGAAAATTTGCCAGACTACTTCCAAATAGCTGCAGTATGAAACATACTCTATGAAACCTAGAATTATATCCATTTATTATCTTTTTTAAAAGAATTGGGAGACAGAGCGGAAGAGAGGGGGTGTGATTCATACATAGCATTGTTATTTAGTTTTCAAAATTCACTTAATTCTCTGACCTTACAGGACTCTAAAAATATGCCAATAGTGTGATTTTTTTAAAACCTATTTTAGGAGTTCATTAGTTTTGCCTAAAGGTTACAAGAAAACTCTGGGCTCAACATATTTTTTTTTTCCTTTTGAATTTCAATTAATAATTAATATATTGAATGATAACTTTGCTTTTTACTGTTGAGGAATACCTGTGGTAAAAACAGGAGTGTCACTACACAAATAAGCACTGATGTGCGTGATCTCTACTGCTTTGTATTCTATTCTTGCCATTGGAAATGATTCTCTTAAATGAAATTTGCCTGTCTTTGAAATCATCTGGTTGTATTTAAGAGTTCAACAGTGAGTTCCTTAAGAGAGAAAATCAACACTGAGGAAAATTGGGCAAATATGTTTGAATGACAGCATCTTACAGTTTGTTTTAATGTCTTTGTTAATAGTTACATAACATTAAGAAGAGAAGGACAACTGTTTGCAGTCAATTCTTCTCTACAGCTATCACTTCTGTTGGCAAGGAGGAGGTTTTCAGACTTCATGTCCAAAAAATATCATTCAATGAAATAGCACGAGTATCACAAAGCTGTCAGTTTATACTTTCTCCTTCCTTGGCTTCCTTCCAGGCAAAGTCATCTAAAATATTGTGGCTGGAGCCAAAATGCATCATGTACTCTTCTAGCATGCATTTCTTCATGAAAGATGCAGTGGGACATCATCCCTTAGACTACTTCAGGTTCCCTTGATAGAAGTTAAACAAGGTTTCTTTTGTTCTGAAATAATGTTGGGTTGAAAATAGTGGGAGAATGAAATTCTAATGTGCTTTGATTAATGTAGGTGCACAGAATATGAAACCAAGAAAAGATTAATGTTACTAAAAACAAAAAAAAGATACCATTCTCTGAAATCTGAAAGTAGTATAGAGCATACTGTCTTCATCTCAGTATAACTGATGGGTCCTAGAGTGATAACTATGGTCTGTACGTGATTAATAACATTGTTTATCACTTTGCAGTCTGTGAATTCAAGGACACTCAGCTGCATTGGGGAGAACACCCTCAAAAAGAAGCACAGGATACAGGAATGAAGACTGAAGTTTTCTAGTCTTTCCAAGGGAATATTGCTCTCCATAGAGTAGATGCCTTTTATAGATGTGTGGTTCTGAAAGATGAAGGAAAACTTAGTACTTGTCTATATACTTGTTGCAATTGCCCCAGCCTCTTTGTCCTGTGGTATAGTCCTCTAATAAAGAAAAAAATATGGGATACTGTGGCCTAGCTGAAGTAGAAAGGACTCTGTCACTGGCTCTCTATTGTTAAATGGGGACAGGCCAGGAAGACCTTGTCTAGTCTTGAAAACAATCCAGTCCAAGGACAGTCTTACTGCCCTCTTTCAGCTGGAGCAGGGAAGAGTGAGACGTTTTGCAGGGATGTTGTAGAGCAGGGAGCAGTGATGCGTTCTGACAATAGCTGCGGATGGCACTGGGAGCACCTCTCCACCCAGGCACTGCACGGAACCTGAGGTTTCAGAGCCTTGGAAGTAGTCCTTGCACCTGAAATTTACAGGTTGAGTCTGCTGCTGATAGAGAAACTGAGCTCCTGATTTCTTTTGGCTAGGAGCTGGGAGTTCTCTAGCTGGGATGTTCTCTCTTGAAGGCTTTCTTGGGGCCACAAGTGTGGCTGGGGTACTGCAGTGTCAATCTCTGTCAAAAAGGTTTACCTGCTCTTGTGCCTGTAAGCTTCAGGGATGACTTGAAGGAATCTGAGAAGCAACTTGACTACAAACAGCCTGGTCCTTTGGGCATGTGAACCGGTGCATCCAAGAGATGAGGGAGTAACCTGTTAAATAAGACACTTCCTATAAAACATTTCAAATAAAGCTATTGGTCCCAGATGCATTCACATATAGAAAAATACCAACTACTTAAAAGAAATATAATAATAATAGTGGGGGGGGGGTTTCATTCCTCTAAGAAAAAGTTAAACAGGGAGACTTTTTTTTTTTTTGTCTTAATGTCACTCATTTTGCATTGTTTGATGAAAACGAAGGCAATTTTCACAGCTGAAGAGTGGTCATTTTGATACACAGGTTGTAAAACATAAATTTTTCATTGCTGTATTCAATACTCCTCTTTTATTCCATGCTGAACATAATATAATCAAGCTTAACAGCATGTCCAGCTATTAAATCCACATGGGTTTTCACAAGTAACAGAAATTCTCCAAAGGCTGCAAGAAGCTTTGCTTATTCGTTCATTCATTCATGTTTCTTTTGCAGTTGGTGTAACATCTGAGGTTCTTTCCTGTGTCTGACTGATTAGGCGTTGTAATAATCCAGCCTTTAGAAGGTATCACTGTAACATTTCTGGCTTTCTTGCCATGGGGAGCCAATACAAAAGAGTATTTCTGCCCTACTTATTGGGTTTAAGAGCTGCAAAGCTTGGGCTGATTAGGTAAACAAGGATGACTGTCAACCTCTTCAGATGTGAACATTCAAAAACTGTGACATCCTTTAGCAGATAAAGTTTCATCCGTCTTGTTTACTGGTGCAATTAGGGTTCATCAGGGTCACATTCATGCATACATACTCTGCTACCAGACAAATAAAAATCTCAATTCTTTTTTGAACAGAGGCTAAAATTCTCAAGGAAGACAAAATTACTACAGTTGGTACTTTAAAAATACAGCAACCATCAGAATAAATTTGTGAGAGCTGACAACACTGCAGCTACTTTACAGTAGGAAAACTGGATCCAGTGTTTAAAAGGACTGTAACATTGTACCTGAAAAATGCTGTACAGACATCCTTTCACAATGCTCCCTCCAGGAAGTGACATAAAGAGATGCTCTGTGTACTGTCTTAGATTAAATGGGCCCATCTTTGGTCATAGAAGCTCCAGAAATCGTTACGTTCTTTGTCTCATTTCTAAAACATGGAGTCCAATTGCAGCAGTACCCCAGTCTCTGTCACTATATTGCAGTGCAGCTTGTTTCGTACCCAAATTACATATTTATCTGTTTCATATGTGTCCATGCTCTTACTCACAGACTCCCTGTTAATGATACTATAGCCACTTAAAAGTCCAGCTGCTGTAATAAGTTGATGTTAGCTCTCCACTGCACCCAGCCTGCCCTTTCACATGTGTAGAACAGCTAGTTTTCAAATGCAAGAGGAGACCTGTATGTATACATTGTGCAAGCCAATTTGCAGAGGATGTACATTACATTTGGTACTGCCTAAGAAGTACTAATTGGGAGAGAAATTGGCAAAGAAATGGCCAACAGAAAATGGCAAATAAGTGCTAATGTGTAATATAGGTGGCAGCAACCTGTCATCTTGGCATAATGCAGGCTCTCCTCTGGTTAATCCAGTTCTGGCCTAGGCAAACACAGTGAAGGGGATAGAAAGAGTTTGCTTTCTGAGACGGTTCATGATCTTGTTGTCTTGCCAGGAGCAGCCAGCTGTAACACATGGTTCTGATTTGAATGCTTAATGAGAGGTCACTGGGACTGAACACACAGGAGGAACAACTAGACTGGCTTTTCTTTTGTGGGAACAGTGAAACATTTCATTATTCCACAAGAAAAATGCCAAGCACAGCATACATGGGGGTGAGTTACAGGATGTGAAGGGATAATGATAACTTTCCTAGGAAAAGAGTATCTGTAATGATTCAGAGAGAGGTTTACAGTAATGTTTGGGCAACATTATAGCTATCTTCTGTCAGCAAAATGTGAACAAACAGGCAAAGCAGAGACTCTATGCTGTCTCCTTTCACTCTTGCTCACCTATGTGATGATCTTCAGACTGAAATAGACACCATAGCTGGAGATAAATATTCCAGCTGGAGCATCCTTGTGCATCTGGCTTGAAACGACTGTGTTACCTTCACTACCCTGGGCAAGAAGCAGCCAATGTCAGAGATGGGCATCTCGATCAGCACCCTCTGCTCATCCCTCTGAGAGCTGCCAGGTACATAAATGCCAAGCAGTGGGATGTCAGCAAGTATGCTAAATGTGCTGTTCCATGGCATGTCCCAGATTGTGCCCTGTCAGTCCTGAGCTCTGGCAAACTAGCATCCCATTAAGCAAGACACTGCACTTGAAATATATATGCAGAGAAGATGTTTTGTTTGAATAAAACATCAGGTTTTAATTTTTGTTTTGACCTGCACAATCACCATATTTATTTCCTGTTTTCAACCTGGAGGGAAAATGGCATCTTGAATACACTTCTAGTCATTTCGTGGTTGCTGACTTTTTTATGGTGATCACTACTGTGATACCAGAAAACGTCCTTTATGGTCAATGAAAACCTCCTTTATGTTTGCTGTCAGACAGTAAAATTTCAGTTTTGACATTATTTTATAGCAGGGTGTTGCGACCCAAAAGGACCCTTTCCCTCCCCTTGGGACTAACGACCAAGTTCATGATCTCCTTGGACAGAATTAAGGTGAAATTACACCAGGCAACCAATTTTATGATTTATTAATAAAACGACTCAATGACAACTACTTAACTGGAAACAGTACAAGGCATGTGGGTAGATACATAACTCACTAACAACTATATAACAGGATAACATGAATCGGAAAAACTAGTCCTGCGCCATAAGTTTCTTTCACTTTTCGTACCAGGAAATGTTTAAGGCAACAATGTCTGTCTGCTACAAAGGGTATCCAAGGTCTGACTCCTGCAGATAGTTTCAGACATACTGTTATTCCCACACAGCTGATTCAAATAAGTGATAAAGTGACGGGCGGAAAACAAGACTCCACAACCTGTAAGGTTGTAAAGTAGGTATGTTTATTCAGTGCTGGGCAGCACGGGGGGTCGCCCCACCACAATCACGTGCGCCGGGCAACAGTTTCTTCTTCAACTTTATACAATTGAGTAATACATACATATGAGGTTTTGCAATATACCTATACATATTTATGACCTATCCCACTTCGTATTAAGATTAGAGCCGGAAGTCATTTTCATGAGTATCTTCCGACTGCGCTTGCACAATACCCCCTGGTGGTGGTCATTGAGGGTCGTGAAGATGAAGGCTGATGGTTCCTCTTCATCACCACAAGCAATCCTTGTTCTTGCACAGGCTCAGTTGTCCCTAGGCTTTTGTTCAAACCACAGGGTCGGTCTTAGCCGGCCTTCAAGGCAACTCCCTGGTTTTGTACCAGGGAGTAAGGTTGTAAGGGGCCAAGAGTCATTGAAGTAGCGGATCCTGNGGCCCATCTTTGGTCATAGAAGCTCCAGAAATCGTTACGTTCTTTGTCTCATTTCTAAAACATGGAGTCCAATTGCAGCAGTACCCCAGTCTCTGTCACTATATTGCAGTGCAGCTTGTTTCGTACCCAAATTACATATTTATCTGTTTCATATGTGTCCATGCTCTTACTCACAGACTCCCTGTTAATGATACTATAGCCACTTAAAAGTCCAGCTGCTGTAATAAGTTGATGTTAGCTCTCCACTGCACCCAGCCTGCCCTTTCACATGTGTAGAACAGCTAGTTTTCAAATGCAAGAGGAGACCTGTATGTATACATTGTGCAAGCCAATTTGCAGAGGATGTACATTACATTTGGTACTGCCTAAGAAGTACTAATTGGGAGAGAAATTGGCAAAGAAATGGCCAACAGAAAATGGCAAATAAGTGCTAATGTGTAATATAGGTGGCAGCAACCTGTCATCTTGGCATAATGCAGGCTCTCCTCTGGTTAATCCAGTTCTGGCCTAGGCAAACACAGTGAAGGGGATAGAAAGAGTTTGCTTTCTGAGACGGTTCATGATCTTGTTGTCTTGCCAGGAGCAGCCAGCTGTAACACATGGTTCTGATTTGAATGCTTAATGAGAGGTCACTGGGACTGAACACACAGGAGGAACAACTAGACTGGCTTTTCTTTTGTGGGAACAGTGAAACATTTCATTATTCCACAAGAAAAATGCCAAGCACAGCATACATGGGGGTGAGTTACAGGATGTGAAGGGATAATGATAACTTTCCTAGGAAAAGAGTATCTGTAATGATTCAGAGAGAGGTTTACAGTAATGTTTGGGCAACATTATAGCTATCTTCTGTCAGCAAAATGTGAACAAACAGGCAAAGCAGAGACTCTATGCTGTCTCCTTTCACTCTTGCTCACCTATGTGATGATCTTCAGACTGAAATAGACACCATAGCTGGAGATAAATATTCCAGCTGGAGCATCCTTGTGCATCTGGCTTGAAACGACTGTGTTACCTTCACTACCCTGGGCAAGAAGCAGCCAATGTCAGAGATGGGCATCTCGATCAGCACCCTCTGCTCATCCCTCTGAGAGCTGCCAGGTACATAAATGCCAAGCAGTGGGATGTCAGCAAGTATGCTAAATGTGCTGTTCCATGGCATGTCCCAGATTGTGCCCTGTCAGTCCTGAGCTCTGGCAAACTAGCATCCCATTAAGCAAGACACTGCACTTGAAATATATATGCAGAGAAGATGTTTTGTTTGAATAAAACATCAGGTTTTAATTTTTGTTTTGACCTGCACAATCACCATATTTATTTCCTGTTTTCAACCTGGAGGGAAAATGGCATCTTGAATACACTTCTAGTCATTTCGTGGTTGCTGACTTTTTTATGGTGATCACTACTGTGATACCAGAAAACGTCCTTTATGGTCAATGAAAACCTCCTTTATGTTTGCTGTCAGACAGTAAAATTTCAGTTTTGACATTATTTTATAGCAGGGTGTTGCGACCCAAAAGGACCCTTTCCCTCCCCTTGGGACTAACGACCAAGTTCATGATCTCCTTGGACAGAATTAAGGTGAAATTACACCAGGCAACCAATTTTATGATTTATTAATAAAACGACTCAATGACAACTACTTAACTGGAAACAGTACAAGGCATGTGGGTAGATACATAACTCACTAACAACTATATAACAGGATAACATGAATCGGAAAAACTAGTCCTGCGCCATAAGTTTCTTTCACTTTTCGTACCAGGAAATGTTTAAGGCAACAATGTCTGTCTGCTACAAAGGGTATCCAAGGTCTGACTCCTGCAGATAGTTTCAGACATACTGTTATTCCCACACAGCTGATTCAAATAAGTGATAAAGTGACGGGCGGAAAACAAGACTCCACAACCTGTAAGGTTGTAAAGTAGGTATGTTTATTCAGTGCTGGGCAGCACGGGGGGTCGCCCCACCACAATCACGTGCGCCGGGCAACAGTTTCTTCTTCAACTTTATACAATTGAGTAATACATACATATGAGGTTTTGCAATATACCTATACATATTTATGACCTATCCCACTTCGTATTAAGATTAGAGCCGGAAGTCATTTTCATGAGTATCTTCCGACTGCGCTTGCACAATACCCCCTGGTGGTGGTCATTGAGGGTCGTGAAGATGAAGGCTGATGGTTCCTCTTCATCACCACAAGCAATCCTTGTTCTTGCACAGGCTCAGTTGTCCCTAGGCTTTTGTTCAAACCACAGGGTCGGTCTTAGCCGGCCTTCAAGGCAACTCCCTGGTTTTGTACCAGGGAGTAAGGTTGTAAGGGGCCAAGAGTCATTGAAGTAGCGGATCCTGTCTTACCAAGATAAGGTATCATGTAAGGTCTTCTTGCTTCAGCGATTTTATGCAATAGAAACACTATTCATCCATTTAGCTCAGCAAACTTCAAATAACACTATTTCTACCAAAACCACCCCCTCCCTTCAAAAGTTTATCAAGTTATCCCAATGTAATAGTCTCCAAGTATTTTTCTGTTCTTGCATGGGGCCAGGTTTAATGTATGCATTGGGATGAGACTGCAGATGCACCAAAAGTTTTTTTTCCTAATCCCACTGTGTTATAAAATTCCATGTCACAGTGCTGAGCAGTGGAGTGGCTTTTATTATTGGGAAATCAGTGAGGATCCAAAGAAAATGCGAGTTTAGGAGAAATATTAATAAATATCTATTAAATATCTATAAATAAAATATCTATTTTCTTTTTGCCATTCCTTCAGATGACTTTCAATTGGATGTCCATTTAAAAATATGACTCACAGGTGGGAGGGGGCATTGGGGGGAGGGATGTTTCTCAGTAAAGGGTAATTCTTTCTCACACAATTCACACAGTCACAGAATTCAGTCAGTGGCCCAGTGACTCCATATGGCTCCCTTTTGTACTTTGTCTAGCAAACACCCCTCTCAAATCCTGTGCCTGAAAAATGCTGGTGAATACCCTTTTAAGGTTTTCTTTGTTGCTGCCATTCCTACAGAAAGACAGTACATTCACTGACCCTTTTGAGACTGGACTGGTTGAACAATGACTTGCTCAGCCCTCTGGCAGTTTCAGTGGGGTATCAGTGTTCAAGGATGACACAACATGGAGGAGAGTCTTTCTTGGCTTTTACTGAGGCTGGTGCTACAGATTGGGAACAGAGTCTGTATTTACTTACCTTATGACAGTTACCTTTAGTTTAAAAACTCTTGATTCCACCTTCAGCTCTGAAGTCTTTGCCATCATTGTAGAAGACCAGAAAAATATTTGGATAAATTCATTCTGACAGCAGAGAGCAATAACTGGATATTTAAAAGTACCCTTTTATACATTTTCTTTCTAAACAGCAGTTCTTTATTCCAGTTATTCACATTTATTGCTGGTTCATAACATACTGGTCATCACATCCTTTCAACAATTTTATCTAAGGAAAGAAAAATATTACTCATAAAACGGAGTCCTGGGTATTATATTCTTGATAATGGCTGTATTAAAGTGAAATAGCAGAACATAAAAAACTGTATTATGTGTAAGCAGGAGAAATCACTGTAAAAAACCTACACATTGCTTGTAAATGACCGCTGAATACCACTGAACTGTAGTCAGTTTTGATTGTAACAGGTACGTATATTAGACTTGCTGCAGAGTAACCTCCAGGTGCTCTTGAAGTAGAATCAATTGGAAGCAACTGCAGGATTTAGCAAACTGAGTATTATTTAACTTCAGTAGAGTAGATATTAAAATGAAATATATATAAAAAGGTACCTTCATTTTTCAAATTGTCGTCGANCCATTGAAGAAGGAAAACCAGAGCCAGAGCAAGAGCAAGAGGGCTGAGCCCTTTGATCCCTCAGCTTTTACACTGGGCATGATGCAGATGGGATGGAATGCCCTGTTGGTCAGTTTTGGGTCACCTGTCCTGTCTGCTCCTCCCCACAGATGGGACCCCTCTATACTTTTCCGCTTCCGACCCTCCAAGGGGCAAATAACAAAGTTGGCTGCCCTTGGTCACTATAGCAATAAGTATAAGCAAGGGCCTCTCTGCACACCGTGCCTCAGCATCAGCTATAAACATGGGTCTTATTATTCTGAGAAAGAGCAGTTTTCTGCACAATATGCTGTTAATTTCAGCAATTAAAAGAGGCCTAGTTAGAAAGCAGAGTTACTGAACAAAATTGGTCCTGCTTTACCTCAAACCAGGACACAAATCTACGCATGATTGTGACTGTTAAAGCCATTAATCAGAAGTCATGGATGGTTTTCAGTTTACATATTTTTTTAAAAAAAGGTCTCATTAGAGTCTTCTTACTGATAATGCTATGTTTGTATGAGTGCCACTTTTTTTTTTTTTTTTTTTNNNNTTTTTTTTTTTTTTTTTTCATGAGGAGAGTGGAGAGATGGGATGTTAAAATGAATTACAAGGAGCTTGCATGGAAAGAAAAGTGACCATTTTGTCTATTTATTCTAGAGTTGTTTGGACAGTAATATAATGTTCTCTGCCCATTTACTTTTACAAGCAGAATGTGACACACTTTCTGGTGTTAATTTTTTGAAAGCAAACCCCACTAGGCAATACACTGTAAAATAAAGTTTTATTGTTAAGAACTGAAGATTCCCATTCCTGATCCAACAACTGAAAATTAAAGAAAGAAAAAAAGTACATCTTTTTGAAGAAGATGCTGTTCTAGAAATTGCAGTCTGCACAGTACAAACATTTGTACCATAATAAGGGATAGAAAAGTGAAAATTGCTGGTCTATCAGGAGCAATTCCTACCTCTCCTCCCCTTCAGACTTTCCGTAAGAGCTTCCCTTAACCGAGGTATTCTGTATACTCAGTGACTGAGTCACTGAAAAAAAAAGTTACGCATCTCATTTTCCTATTCTGTGCTGTTTAACTTAATTATATTAGTGAGAATGAAATAAATCTCTGGCTCTGTCTCCCATCTTGTATCTCATCTTTGTTTTGGATGATTTTACCTCTCCTAATATTTGTTGAACTTTTATAGCAAATTGTGCATCAGCAAGAAGGATCTTGCAAACAAAGTCATGGGGCTTGAAATACCCAAAGTTGCATGAAAAGGGGTAAGACACATTGACTGTGTAGCTTGATCCACTTCATAATCTTGGCCACAGACTTTGTCCCCGTAACTTCTCGCCAAGGTGGCCTCTCACAGTCACATTCTGCTAGGTTTCCTTAAGAAGCACAGACACAAGGCAAGCATCCTGTCAAAGGTGGGAGGGATACACAGACTGAATAGTTACTAAAAGAATCATTTTATGTGAAGCACGGGATGAAGCAGTTTGTGAAAGACATTGCCAAAATTACTAAAACTCCATTCTTTGTCATATAAAATAAAAAACAACAGCAAAAAACCACTATAGATCAAATGTTCTCCCTTTCATAGATGAGTCTAAACTCCCACAGTATAATGTCTTTTTAACTACATTTGTAGATAAAAAGCACTTTAATTGTTTCACCGAAGTTTGATTCTTAATACTTCATCTTTAGGAATGTTTAAACCTGCAATGACTGAAAAGAATTTAAAAGATAAATACATGGGGCCTTTTAAAACTATTGGTCAAGGCATTTGTTTTAGAAGCAGTCATCTTAAATTATAGTTGACAGCTTAATTTTCTGTACACAGAGGAATAAGATAAATAATACAGATTCAGAAACAAAATATTGAATTTTCCTCTAAGCTTTTTATCATTGAATCATTCTTAAGAAAAGCAAACCTATTCTACTTGTCTATGGATCTTTATGCAGTTACACACCATATGACTAATCACCTAGGGTATTTTTTTAGGACATTATTAACGTAGCAGAGAGAAAAAAAAAATTAATGTAAAATTAGAAAGTCCTTAGATGGACCAACAGAAGACTAAGAAGACTTACTTTTATTTAAATGGAATTATGTTAAGATTTCTATGCTAATTTAATCAGGTGGTACATTTATACCATGAAATAGAGCAGGTATGGAGCTCTCTTAACTAGGTAAAACTGAGCTAGTTTGGAAATTTGAAGCAGGTATATAGGTGTTAAAGGTTACACTGGGCACTGCCTGTCAGGAAGTGCTTAGTGTTTCTGCTGGGCAAAGTCTCAGGGAACTGTGTATCTTGCTGTGTGGGGTGATGACAACACGTCCAGTAACTTCTTGAAAGCCTGACAAATCCAAATATATAAAGAGATTATATACATGTGCATGTGTATGTATACATAGAGGTGTGTGCATATGAAGTATGTAGTACAGATATAAACTTTGTTTTGCCAAAATACTAGTGTTGTAGATGTTCCATGTAGGATTTCTCCGGCATGCCAGTTTTTTTGCTAATCACTCTGTCACAGTGAGATGAATTAGGTTGCAAAAACCAGTCAGATTTGTAGAATCCCAGAGAACCATTTTCAGATGTCTCGGCACTTCTCTGAACTGGACAACAGAAGCAGCAAAGCTCACTGAGAGCCAAGTATCTTATTCCTTCTCATACCATTGTCTTGTCCAGAACTAGGGATATTGCAGAAAAACATTTAGTAAACCCAAGTACCTGCTATGCAACAATATTTATATTAATATAAAAACATGTTTGCGCATGTGTGTATCTAAGCATATATATGGAATTTAATTTGAAGGCAATGCGTATATGTTGGACAAATAATAGTATCAACACATTGTGTTGATGTATACGTGTATACTTAAAAGCACAAAACATCTGATATGACTGGAGTGGTAAATCTTAGTTGAGAATTGTCCTGGTTTGAGATAAAACAGAACCAAGTCAGTTCAGTGATTTTACTTTTTAGCTAGGCCTCTTCTAACTGCTGAAATTGGCAGCATGTTGTGCAGAAACTGTTTGCTCTCAGAGCGGTGAGATCCATGTTTATAGCTGATGCCAAGGCACAGTGCGCAGAGAGGCTCCTGCCTATACTTATTGCTGTAACAACCAAGGTCAACTAACTCTGTTACATGCCCTGTTGGAGGGTTGGAAGCGGAAAAGCGCAGAGGGGACCCACCTGTGGGGAGGAGCGGACAGGACAGGTGACCCAAAACTGACCAACAGGGCATTCCATCCCATCTGCCCCATGCTCAGTGTAAAAGCTGAGGGATCAAAGGGCTCAGCCTCTTTCTTCAATGGCTGGTGTCCAAGGAGGACTCTGTTTGTCTGCCTTTGGTCCAGATCCATGCATTCCTGAATCCAGATCTGAAATCCAGTTCCCATCCATCATTGAGTCCAGTCTGGGACCTCCCCAGTGTCTGCTGGTGACATGATTGTCATCCTGTGAACTTGATATGGTTTTGTATATATATCATTATTTTCTTTTTATTTTGTTATTAAAATTTTCATTAAAGTAGTTTATTTCTGTGTAAACCCATAAATCTCTTTCTTTCTCTCCCTCCTCTCCTTGAAGAGAGAGGTGGGGGAGAGCATCTGTTGTTGACCTCAGTGGCCAGTTGGCCCAAGCCACAACAAGAATATTTAACTCCTTAAATACAAACTCACAGATTTGAGCCATATACTTCCATTTAAAAATTATTTATCAGAACAATCATGAAAATAAAGTCAGTCTTATAGTTCACAATGAGAAATAGGCTGAAGCCAATTGACAGTTCAATTTGAAGGCCGGATCTATTGACAACAAAGATGAGTGAATTCTACTCACATCTGAATAATTACAAACTTATTAGGAAAAACATTTTCCCATGCGTTTTGACACTGTGGGAGAAAGATGATTCAGAGCACCCAGGAAACTTTCCACTACTACACTAGCGTTCTAGAAATGGGTATCAATGCACAGTTCATCACAGAAATTTTTAATGTTTGATTGCTACTGTTGGCAAAGATTATCCAAATATCTTTAACATCCAGCACAACCAGACTAAAAAGAACAGAATGTTTGCTTAATTTTGTTTCAGTTAATATTTTAAGAATATAATTTGGAAATAATTCTTTTTTTTTTTTTATTCTTAGGTTCAGAAAGGCATAAGTTTCACAAAGGCAATTTTTAACGCTTTTACACTTTAGGTTTTTTTGCCAGGAAGTTTTTTGCTACTCTGATTTTGTACTCATGATAGCTATGAGCAGCCATTGCCTAAAGAATTTATGAATGTTTCCTGTGTGCCAGCATGCAATTGCAGTGATGTAAACAGCTTTAATTATGTTCCTAGATTAACATAAAAATAAAAAACCTTTTCCAATTAAAAAGGTAGTCAAATACATATTTTGGAATGGTATTAGTGCAGATAGAATAAGGAAAGATTAAGAAAAAATTGATCATCATCTACAGTCCACTTTTAATATGAACTTCAAAAGGTGATATTTCTACAAAACGCTGAAGGCAGGACAGCATGAAAAGTTCTTTAGGATAGCATTGTGAAAAATGCATATTTTTTTAATTAATCTTTTTTTCTTTTCTCCTTCATATGTGGAACAAAATCTGGAATGTACGTTTATGATACGTGAAGGTAATTATATGTTACTTTATTGTGCTCCTTCTGAATGAGACAAGCTATGAAAATCCTGCTCAGTCATGTCCTCTGATGTCTGACTTGTTAACAAGGCTAAAGGTCACCTAGTCTTTTAAGTAATATCACAGCTTCTGAATGACTTCCGTATTAGCATTAGTTACAAACAGAAAAATATTTTTTACTTTGCTGCTCTAATATAAGCCAGTGAACAGTATTACTGAGTGCTGTGAAAAAACTTGCTGCATGTCTTCCCTGCAGCCACCACATGTTGTCTTCTAGGGGATTAACTAGGTCTTTTCATCTGAAAACATCTCTTTTTTACCCTCCCCCTCCCCCCCCAGTTAATTTTTTTAAAAATAAAATCTAGTAGTTTATAGAAAAATCTGACATTTTCAGAAATCTTTCTTGTGAGATCTACGGAACATATGCAGCGACTATACGCGGAGCCTATCACTCTTGTTGAAAGTGCTGCTATTATTGTATTTGGCAATTTTTCTGACACTTTCAAGATGCATTTAATGGACTCACTGTGCCTGCATATATTTATACATTATGTATTCACTGAGAATGATGTCTCGGAAGCATTGATTTTATGGCATATTCTATCTATAGACAACTGATACCTGAGCAGTAAATCCAATGCATTCTTCAATTTCATATGTGTGCAGTTCCTACATACATGATATTGATACCCTACTCAGTACATGCCCATCTTCTGGTACAAATGAGGTCAACTCTGATTATCCCTTAATCAAAGATGCTTCTAATGTGGGGCATGCATCTTTGGCTTCTGATCCTATGTTCTGGTCTGACTGATCTGAATCTGACAAACCTGTTAAGGTCTACAGAGCTTTGCACAGTGTAAGGATGGAGAAATTATGTCCAGAGTTTGTAAACTCATCTTTAAAGTTTGTTTGGTGCTTATTGTAAGGGAGTTATGTTATACATGCAAATTATTGTCATTAGAAACTTTTAAAGATTAATATACCCAAGAAAAAAAGGTTAGAAATGGCTTAGTCTACCTGGGGGTTAAATAGATAACCTTTGTTAATAAGCCTTACACCATTCCTAGCTCTGATATTCAGAGCCTGAAGGCAGATTATATTTGAGTAACATCTTACTTGGATGAGGTGGGAGACCATTGCACACTTAAGGTTTGGGGGTGTTTTGAGGCAAGACTGATGCTGACTGCTGCAAAATGGAAGAAGCACAAGTATGTCATCAAAGAGAGTTTTCTCTCCCATACATTTAGCTCATTAATTGAAAAGATCTTAGTGAAAAACATACATAAGCAGTTTTCACATATCATTGTGCCATGAATATAAATTACAATTTCAAATCATTCTGGCAGCCTGCTGACTTTCTTTGAGATTTCTCCAGGACTGTTTAATGATAATCCATCTGTGTACAGGGAAAAAAGTCAATAAAGCTGGTGCAGAGAGGTGGAAATTACACCTTCCTGTTTTAGCAACAACTTGCCCCCTAAGAAGAAGTTATTATCAGCAGTTTTTGCTAGGAACTTTGACAAGGATGGAGGGACCCAATTACAATCACCAGAGGACATCTGCTAGTGAGTTTTGCAGCAGACAGATGCAGAATTTCTGCATGCTTCAGGTGCCTTCAATTGCCCTTTTATGCTTCTTACCAATTTCATAAGTAGAATTGCAGCTGTTGAATATACTTACAATCTGGCTGCTGGCCTGGGGTGGGTGAGGAGCAGAGAATGACGAACTCCACCTGGCTTTCTGCTAGCACATGCTGGTGTCATCTGCGGCAAAATCTGTTACATACTTGGTATGCGGAGCTCACAGAGAAGTTCTGAAGTAAATATAATTTTGTACCACGAGTGCTTTACAGGACAAACTGAGTGGTCTAAATGTTTTCCAGTAAAAATTATTCTCAAAATAATCCACATTGAAGAAAGGAATGGAAACATCTGATGACGATCTCTCACTGCAAACTGGGTTTTCTCCAAAACCATGGCTCAGCCTTTCCTGCCTGCTCCTTTGCTAAAGAGGTCAGGTCAGCCACAAAAAATTTTGCTCCAAATTTAGCACATGACAATGTTAATGACATAAGTGGTCCTTGATCTTTGGTGGGACAGTAGCTGCAGTCACTGGGGAAGCCCTGGGATTTTCAGGAGAGAAAATGGATTTGGATTATGATCGCAAAACAGAAGAGGAACAAGTATGTTACCGCTCAGGCCAGCCCTCAGGAGTCCCAGACTTTACATAGAACAGGGAAAGTCTGGAGGAGGAAAGACTCTCCCTTGGTTGGGGAGGATAAAGTCAGAGAACAATTAAGTAAACTGAATGTCCAGGAGTCCATGGGTCCTGATGAGATGCACCTGCGAGTGCTGAGGGAGCTGGCAGAAGTCATCGCTGATCCACTCTCCATCATCTTTGAAAGGTCCTGGAGAACAGGCAAGCTGCCTGAGGACCGGAGGAAAGCCAATGTCACTCCGGTCTTCAAAAAGGGCAAGACGGAAGACCCATGAAACTACAGGCCAGTCATCCTCACCTCCATCTCTGGAAAGATGATGGAACAGCTTGTTCTGGGCATCATCTCCAAGCATCTGGAGGAAAAGAGGGTTATCAGAAGTAGTCAACATGGATTCACCAAGGAGAAGTCATGTCTGACTAATCTGATAGCCTTCTACGATGGCATGACTGGATGGATAGATGAAGGGAGAGCAGTGGATGTTGTCTACCTTGACTTCAGCAAGGCTTTCGACCCCGTCTCCCACAGCATCCTCATAGGTAAACTTATGAAGTGTGGGTTAGATGAAAGGACAGTGGGGTGGATTGAAAACTGCCTGGCAGGTAGAGCTCACAAGGTTGTGATGAGTGGGGCAGAGTCTAGTTGGAGGCCTGTGACTAGTAGCATTCCTCAGGGGTCAGTGCTGGGTCCAGTCCTGTTTAATGTGTTCTTCAATGACCTGCATGAAGGGATGGAGTATACCATCAGCAAGTTTGCTGGTGACACGAAACTGGGAGGGGTGGCTGACACAGCAGAAGGCCATGCTGCCATTCAGCATGACCTGGACAGGCTGGAGAGCTGGGCAGAGAGCAACTGTATGAAGTTCAACAAAGGCAAGTGTAGGGTCCTGCACCTGGGGAGGAATAACTCCATGCACCTGTACAGGTTGGGGGCTGACCTGCTGGAAAGCAATTCTGTGGAAAGGGACCTGTGAGTCCTGGTGGACAACAGGATGGCCATGAGCCAGCAATGTGCCCTTGTGTCCAAGAAGGCCAATGGCATCCTGGGGTGCATCAAGAGGAGTGTGGCCAGCAGGTCAAGGGAGGTCATCCTCCCTCTACTCTGCCCTGGTGAGACCACAACTTGACTACTGTGTCCAGTTCTGGCCTCCCCAGTTTAAGAAAGACAGGGAACTGCTGGAGAGGGGTCAGAGAAGGGTTACAAAGATGATTAGGGGGCTGGAGCATGTTTTTTATGAGGAAAGGCTGAGGGAATTGGGTCTTTTTAGACTGGAGAAGAGAGGACTGAGGCAGGATCCCATCAATGCTTATAAGTATTTAAAGGGAGAGTGCTGGGAGGA
The DNA here is from genome assembly GCA_013398295.1 of Chionis minor. NCBI lineage: Eukaryota > Metazoa > Chordata > Aves > Charadriiformes > Chionidae > Chionis > Chionis minor. Next base: position 319,639 of record VZSF01003145.1, on the reverse strand, counting down.
GGGGGTCAGTCTTTTTTCAGTGTTGCCCAGTGAAAGGACAAGAGGTAATGGGCACAAACTTGAATATAGGAAGTTCCATCTCAATGTGAGGAGGAACTTCTTTCCTTTGGGGGTGGCAGAGCACTGGAACAGGCTCCCCAGAGAGGTGGTGGAGTCTCTGACTCTGGAGACATTCATAACCCACCTGGATGCCATCCCGTGCCACCTGATTTAGGTGAACCTGCTCTGGCATGGGGGTTGGACCAGATGATCCCCAGAGGTCCCTTCCAAGCCCTGTGATCCTGTGATTCTGTGAAGTACATCTCCAAAGGCAGGTTTTTTTCCCATACTTTAGCTCATTAGCCAAGAAGGACTTTGTGAAGAACATAAGTAGGCAATTTTCACAAATCTTTGTGCTGTATTTGGGATTTTCAGAAGATTGTAAGACACAACCAGTGTGTCTGTACAGTAGGAAGGTACAAGCCCTGACTTTGGGGAAAATTTTATCCTAAGTAGCTTCCCATTTTAGAGGGGTTTCAGAACATGCACTTGCATAGCCACCTTCTTCAGTTCTTCTCACATAGGGATGGGATGTCATTGAAGTACAGCAACAGGACTTGAAACTCTTTTTTCTCTTTCTGAATACAGTTATCTGTTCTTATTAAGAAAGGGACTGCTCCCATTCTAACAAAAAAGCACTCTGATATGGATCAACAGCCATTTTTTTTTAGAGAATGTTGTAGAAACACCATTTGCATGAAAATCTTCCTTTTAATTCCATTATAGAAAATATTGGTTTGTGGGTGTTTTTGTTCTGTTTTGGTTGGGTTTGTTTGGTTTTTTTCTCAAATGCTAGCTACTTTGATCTTTTAACAAGTTTTAGAATCTTTGAAATACTGATATTTTTGTGTTCCGATTTTAAGCCCATCATGGAAACAGATCATAAGAGTATCAATTTCTGCTTGCTGTCCAGTCACTGAGCCTATGAACTGAATTATTCTCTAAGCAGGAACACCTTGCAGTCAGTTTAGATCCTCTGAACTAAAACTGCAATTTGAGGTTACAAGGGTCATGATGACTAATACAGGACTCCAGCCTTTAGATTTATGAGTTAATTTGTGGAGAGGAAAAACCTTTCTAGATTTTCAACTTAAAAACTGAAAAGGCTTAGAAGAGCCTCGAAGGACTGCACTAAGTTAATCACATCCTCAGAAAAGTGGTTAATGTAAAAAAGTTTGGGAGGAGCTGCTAGGAGGCTCGGCTTCCTTTCAGAGAGGGAGGTAGAGAGAGGGAAGGAATAAGCTCAAAATTAAGGCTGTTGGTTCTTACTAAACACGGTAATCCTCCACCACTCCACCCCCACCCCATTTTCATTGTGTATTTATTTAACTTCAAATGTCTTCAGGTAACAGTACATTAAAATACTTCACAGAAAGATAATACACAGGCATGCAGTGGCCTCCCTTCTCTCACAAACATAATACTGCAGGAACAGAGACCTCTTACCTGTTGTGGTGGATTATCCTTGGCTAACGGCCAAATGCCCACTCAGCTGCTCACTAACTTACGTTCCTCTAGCCCTTTTTCCCCTGCCCAGCTTCGCTCCCATCTCCCCTTGGTCAGTTGTGGTCAGTCCACAGCTTTTACACAGCCTTGGTAACTTTGGCGAGGAAGAGACAAAAATCATGAGGGAAGAACTTAAAAGAAAAAGAAACAGACCCACCCACCCCACCCCCCAGGTGAAACTGAAGCATTAAAAAGTTAAATATTGTATTTGTTTATTTTTATGTCTGTATGTGAATAACTTGAATACAAATTTATCAAGAGAGCTTTCTTAAGACCTCAAGGAAAGATTCCTTCTCTTGATAGAGCCCATCTGCACATTTTCAAGAAATTCTGTGTTTCACAACAACATGCTCACATGGTCTCCTCAAAAGGGCATTTTATTTTCCTATCACAAAGTTGCCTGAGAGATATTTTCTCTTTAAATATGATTAAGAACTCTTTATAAAATTAATCCCTTTAACATTAAAATACCTACTTATAACTCTTTGCAACATGAGAAGGATGCATGGATTGCAGGTGAAGATGGGTAACCAGAACAGTGGGCCTTGATTTCTCTCCTGTACAGATGGGTGGAAAGGGGCAGTGATGGTACTTTGAACCACTGAGCCAGAGAGAGGAGACAATAGGAAGAAAGAGGAGTCACGAGAGTGTGTTTCAGGCGTTTCACCTTAAGAGCTACAGTATGAACTCTCCCCCTCATATGTGCTTCCTTCCCTGAGCTGTTTTCAGGGTAAGACAGCAGTATAACACCCTTCTGGTACATCTAGATATGAAAGTGCAACGTAGTATTTATTTAGTAGTAAATTAGTTTTTAATATAGTACTTTCAATGCAGCTTTGCCTTTGGATACTGTAATATCACCAAGTAATTCACTAAAAATGGTGAAAGGGCTCAGGGGTGGCAAGAGCCGCCTGCATTAATGATTTCATTCTACCTGAACATGGTAGCTTAAATAATTAATTCAAAATTCACTGTAAATCTAAAAGCCCTTTTTCTGCAAGTACCACCAGGCATGTATTGGAAATACACACGCCTTTCCTGGAAAGCTTTGGGTAATCTCAGTCAGGTTCTGGAAAATGGAAAATTGCTGTTAGGTGACTTGAAAGAAGTTCCAGTCTTTGTTAGGAATGTAAATGAAGCTAATCAGGGTATCTCTGTTGGTATATTTTCACCAGGGCTGAATTCCTGTGTAGTCTCTCTGTGGCCTTAAGTTACTCAGGACCAACTGTTTCATTACCTTTCATGTGTGACATCTGCCAAAGGCCAATTTTGCAGTAGGTGATTTATTTTTCTTTGTAGTTTATTATTCTTGTATGCTTAGAATGGTTTTTACTCGAGACACAACTAGGTCAGCTGACTAAAATTGTTATCTTCAAAGAAGCTCAGACCAAATATTAAGTACCCAAAATTGTCATGGGTGGGCTTTCCAAGTTTTTTGTAGGAGTAAAAAGGAACCCAAAATATACTGTCCTTAGAAGCCATGAAGAGAATTATATCCAGATCTTCCACAGAGAGTGGAGGGATTTTGCATGACCTTCTTGGTCTTGCCTTGCCACACAGCAAGTGGGTGATGATCAGGATTTCCTGAAGGTTGATTCTTTTCTTCCTTGCTGGTTTCTCAGTGTACAACTACAGAAGCAGATGTCAGCTGGGTGTAGTCTGTTTGAAATGAATAACAATGCCCGTGTATAGTTTATTTCCAAATGCTTAAGCTGTCAATTACATACTACTTTCATCAAAATATACATTTCTCTTACATGAGGGAATCCATGATAATATTGGGCTTTTAGGTTTCCTTTTCTGTTTCACATTTTTCCTTTTTTTTCAACTGAGATCCTTAATTAGCTTCAGTGGTTGAAAGTACTGTCTTTGCTAATATATTACATACATAAGTATATACTGTTCCTGATAGTCCTAAAATAATTGCATTAGAAATGGTTTGTGTTTAAGATGTTTGAAGTTGCAAGTGCATAGAATACTTTTGGCTCTGTAGAAGAACAATAGTCTGAGCTTTTTCAGTTTTTAAGCAAGAAATGTAAAACCAGTAACATAAAAAAACCACAACTTTCAAACGCCTGTTTAAATGCTAAGTCAAATTTATCAAAGTCTTATGTAACACTCAAACACGGTTCTATATTCTCAGACAAAATTAAAAGCAAGTTTTACTGCTGGTATAGTTAAACCAGGAACTTTTGTGCCACGTGTGTCCAGTGCTTATATTTCCCCTTTCTCCACACATAAATCATCTTGGTCCAGTCCCTGTTCTGTTCTGTGCTGTTCTGACCTGCTTGGATGTGACTGCTACCAGTGTAAACAAGCATTTGCTGAGTGTCTTTCAGCAAATGGAATTAGCGACACCTCAGTGACCTGTTTGTCATGCACTGCTGTGGATGCTACCAAGCAAATGGTATTTGATAACTGCTGTATCTGTGGAGGCAGCAGAGCTAAAATAGAGGAAAATGTTTTCGTTTTTTCCATGGTATAGTGTATTGCTAAGTTGTGGAAGTCATTCACCCAAAGGTGTGTGGACTGCAGAGCAGTGTCCTCCATAAGACGATAGATAAATTCATGGAGAATAGGTCTGCAGGTGACTCTTAAATGCAGTGAAAAAGATTTAGTGTCTAGCTACTTCTTGTTGTCAGAGGCTAGGAGTGTAGTAAAGCAAGAGAGTAGCTTTTTTCTTTTCCTAGTTCAGAAACTCCTTCACTTTACTCACTGCAAACTGTTACTGGTAGTAGGTAACGGGGCAGGCGGTCTGATTTAGGCAAATCTTGTGTTCATCTGGGACTATGGCCTGGGGTCCATGAGTGAACAGTATCGATAGTCACCTAAAATACTCTTTTCTCATTTTAAAATAAATCTGAATTTAATTTTAAGTTAAATCTAAATTATTCCTTTAGCTTCATATTTACTTTGACTGTTGTTTGTTAGGCTGGTGAAAGATACGTCAGTTCTTCATTTCAGGCAAGTAATTCAGACGTAGCCCTGAAATCAGTAGTAGTAAGCAGCACAAGTTATTTTGAGACAGGAATAGCTCCAAGGTATGTTCAGCTGATCAAACTAGTCAAATTCATTGTTATACCAACTGCTCTCATGCTCTTTCCGGAACTTGGACTAATTTTAGAGCTTAGAGATAAATTAGCAATTCACAGTGCATGCTCACCAGATGCTGTTGACACATGTGAATAAAACAGCAACACAGTCAGACTGAAAACAATTTTTGAAGATCACCTTGTCCCTTCAGTATTAAAGACTAAGCTAAACAAGAGAAGCAGTATATTCACTCACTTCATGCCATTATTAAATTAGCCAAGCTGAGGGTATAGACATAATACCATAGAAGAGTTTTATTGGTACAAGTCATAGTACCCATAATTTAGCAAACAAATTCTGTAATCCTGACAGGCGATTCCATCTGGCTGCTTGTGGTGAAAGTTTCCCAATGCTGGACTCACTTATTTACAAATTATACAGCTTATTTCCATGCATTTTGGGAGTCCATCACATGAGTGTTCTGCAGAAGATGAAAACATATTTTTCATGCAAAATTATGTATGCTTTTTTGTAAGTCCAGTAAATCTGTTTTAAAATAAGCTACCGTCCCAGCCACTCCATTTTTTTTTTCCATGCCTGTTCAGCATCAGGGACTGATGCAGAGGGCAAGAGTGGATAGCACAAAAAGTCCATCATATATAGGTAAAGCTCAAATCTGAATACAGTCATGTTCATTCTTTTTTTTTTTTTCCTCTCCTCCTGCCAGAGATACACTGTGGGGTTTTTTTAAGCCATACACAAAAACATCTTCAATTAAAGGGTGATTAGAGAGCCAACTACTCAAGTTTGTGATTCTCAAACTGTTTTATAGTGTAGCTTATCATTAGGACATTCCCCTCACGAGAAAAGGAGCTGAAATAAAGGTGTGAATCCGATGGGGACGAAGAGACAAGTGATATTTTTTCCCTAGAACTTATAGAAAAGTTATTAAAAAGATAGCTGTTCTGTCTAGCATTTTTTTGAATCAAAATGCCCACGCTTTTTTCTTGTGCAGGACCCATTGCTACCTGCTTTCTATGTGATTCCCAGTGAAAACTAACAGTGATTCACAGTGAAAACTGAACTGTGGTTTAGCAGATGCATCTAGGATGAAATATATGTTACTTGGGTTTTGTGCTCTTATTTTGCTGCTAAAAATGGCCACAGGGACTGCTGGCTGTACAGGAGATGGGGATAGAATCCAGTCAGCCAGCAAGAGTTTTGATAAGTAGCAAAACTGGAATAAACTATTCTAAAATCTGACTAGAAAATTTGTTCTCAGATACTGTCTGAGATTTCAACTACTGTTATAATTTTCACTGTTATTTTGATTCATCTTCCATCATTGTTTTCTGATCCTCTTTCCCCTTTCTATGTGGTTTTATAGTGGCTGATATCCCCCAGCATTAGATCATGCCTGTTCCTAGAATATTTGCCTGAGAGCTTTTGCTTCTCCATTGGGAGGAGATATCAAAGAGTTACCATCTAATTGATTTTGTGTTTTGTCTTTTTCTTCCATGAAAAATTAGGTCATCACAACAGAGGATAAGAAAAAAGCATTTAAAATAAATTAAGATGTAGTCTATAACTTCACCAAGACCTATTCATATCCACTGTAAACATTTTATTAGGGTTTTTCTTAAAAGATATTTACTTAATATGAATGTTAGGGTTTGGGTAATGTCTTTTGGTTTGCTTTGTTTTTTTACCTAAAATGTTGAGAGATTTGAACATTACAGTGACATAGATCACTAGAATATAGAGACTGAACAAACTGTACAACCGAAATGGGAAGCTTTGAAACTGTCTCAAGATTTATGGTTAGACTGAATCCATTCTTTCTGAGTTAAGGCTGAAAAACTAACAACTTAACTGTAAGCATATGGATTCCCTGTGCTGCCATTTCAAATGATGCTTAACTCAAACAAATTAGTCAGTCTCTGAAAACTGAGATGGGCAGATCTTCAGCTGTCTTAGTTCTTTTGGTTTATGTGGATCTATACGATTTTATATTGCTATGTGAATAAAAGAGAGGTCACAGTTCTGTTAGCTTTATGAATCTGTCAATTACAATTCCCAGTGAAATCAACTGGATTACCACATAAAAAGATGAAGAGAAAGTATATTGATACATGTCAGCAATATGTTCCAAATCCATAATCTTAAAATGATGGGGTTTTTTAGTTATCAAAACATGTTTAAATTCACAGCAAAATTACTGAGAACAGAAATAGGATCATGCAGTGAGAAGAAAAGAGGGAAAAACTGCCTGCCTGCAATGAATAATGATACTTCAGTTTCAAGACAGCACCACTAAAATAGCATTTCTAGTGGAAGAATCACCATGAATTTTAGGATCTTGGGATATTATTTCTTTGATAATTGTGAAATCTTCTGTATGTCTTTGTAGTAAAAACAAGTCCCTTTTATAGAATCATAGGATCATAGAATGGTTTGGGTTGGAAGGGGCCTTAAAGATCATCGAGTTCCAATTCCCCTGCCATAGGCAGGGACACCTCCCACTAGACCATGTTGCTCAAAGCCCTGTCCAGCTTGGCCTTGAACACTTCCAGGGATGGGGTCTCCACAACTTCCCTGGGCAACCTGTGCCAGGGCCTCACCACCCTTATAGTAAAGAATTTCTTCCTGAGATCTAATCTAAATCTCCCCTCTTCCAGTTTGAAGCTGTAATCCCTCATCCTATCAGTACATGGTCTTGTAAAAAGTCCCTCTCCAGCTTTCTTGTAGGACCCCTTCAGATACTGGAAGGCTGCTAGAAGGTCTCCCAGGAGCCTTCTTTTCTACAGGCTGAACTCCCTTAACTCTCCCAGCCTGTCCTCATAGCAGAAATGCTCTAACCCTCTGATCATCTTTGTGGCCCTCCTCTGGACCCACTCCAATAGGTCTATGTCCCTGTGCTGAGGACTCCAAAGCTGGATGCAGTACTGTAGGTGGTGTCTCACCAGAGCTCAATAGAGGGAGGGGAAACACTTTCCTTGACTTACTTCATATTTCCAATTATGCCACCTGCCTGATAGTGTTGCAAATTTTTCAACAGATTTATAGAGTCTGATTGCTCCTATAGGTCTGTTGAAGCTTAGTTTACAGAGCAAAATTTGTATAAATGGAATAGATATAATTTGCTACTTTTTTGGGTTTCCTTCTAAGTAGTAGTAACACATTTCTTCTAGAACATGTCAGTAGACAACCAATTGCAGTGAGAAGTTGCATGCAGTAAAATTCACTTTTTAGTGACAGCCCATGAGCCAGATTCAACACACCAGATGTTTCTGTTTGTCTTGCCACCTTTTACAGGTGAAACAGGCAAACAGTTATTCCATTGCTTAGACCAACAAAAGCTAAAGGATTTATCTCCCACCATAAAGAGTATAGAGGGAGGTAGCAGCATAGCTGGAAGCTAGGAAGAAGAAAGGTTCCCACACCCTTGCTGCCTTGCATTGGCTGCAGAATGAGCCCAGTGCTCTGGGTGAGACTGTCAGCCCTCTTCATCCTACCTACTTACTTCCCCACCTCATCAGAATTCATCTTTGCAGCAGAAGTGCACCTTCAAGTGGCAGGATAGGGAGGTCAGTGGGAAGGATATATAGTTGCTTGTATGGGAATCATCCAGTGCTGCCATGAGAGGAAACATAGCAGAGCTTTCTGGGATAGCCACTGTTCCTTAGCTATGGGAAGAGCAATGATGGGCCTGAATTTACTATCTCCGCAAAGAAGAAAAAAGGTTCAGCAAAGCAGGACTTCATTTCCACACAGGTGAAGGCAAGACTTGGCTGACTTTGCAGGCTGAGCATCTGTATGTAAGATCTACAAATGAACCAAACATCCACTGTTGTCAGTGAGATCTAGATGATACAGTTAGTGATAGTTGGAGAAAGACTTGACTCACTGTAAAGCTTTGTCATACTTGACCATCTTGTGGTCATGCTTGACCAACTTGATAAGCTTCTACAATGAAACAACAGGCATGGTAGACAAGGGGAAAGCAGTGGATGTTGTCTACCTGGACTTCAGTAAGGCCTTTGACACTGTTTCCCATACGATCCTTACAGGGAAGCTGTTGAGGCATAGACTGGATGAGCAGTGAGGTGGATTGAAAACTGCCTGAACAGCTGGGCTCAGATGGTGGTGGCGATCAGCCACACAAAGTCTAGCTAGAGGCCTGTAACTTGTATCCGTACTGGCTCTAATCCTATTTAACATCTTCATTAATGATCTGGATGATGAAACAGAGTGTACCCTCAGCAAGTTTGCTGATGACACAAAACTGAGAGGAGTGGCTGATATGCCAGAGGGTCATGTTGCCATGCAGAAGGACCTTGACAGGCTGGAGAGGCAGGCTTACAGGGCAACTGCAAAGTCCTGCACCTGGGGAGCAACAACTCCAGGCAGCAGTATATGCTGGAGCCCACCCAGCTGGAAAGCACCTGGGCAGAAAAGGACCAAGGATTCCTGGTGGACACCAAGTTGAACATGAGTCACCAGCGTGCCCTTGTGTCAAAAAGGCTGACAGTATCCTAGCCTGCCTTATGAGGGATGTTGCCAGCAGATCTGAGCAAGGTGATCCTTCCCCTTTGCCCAGTACTGGTGAGGTCACACCTGGAGTACTGTGTCCAGTTCTGAGCTCTTCAGTACAAGAGACACATGGACATAGGAAGTCCAACAAAGGGCCACAAAGATGAAAGAACTGGGGCATTTCTCCTAAGAGGAAAGGCTGAGCAAGCTAGGACTGTTTAGCTTGCAGACAAGCAGGCTCAGGGGGATCTTATCGATGTATATAATGTATATAATGGAGCCAGGTTGCTTGTAGTNGAAAAGGACCAAGGATTCCTGGTGGACACCAAGTTGAACATGAGTCACCAGCGTGCCCTTGTGTCAAAAAGGCTGACAGTATCCTAGCCTGCCTTATGAGGGATGTTGCCAGCAGATCTGAGCAAGGTGATCCTTCCCCTTTGCCCAGTACTGGTGAGGTCACACCTGGAGTACTGTGTCCAGTTCTGAGCTCTTCAGTACAAGAGACACATGGACATAGGAAGTCCAACAAAGGGCCACAAAGATGAAAGAACTGGGGCATTTCTCCTAAGAGGAAAGGCTGAGCAAGCTAGGACTGTTTAGCTTGCAGACAAGCAGGCTCAGGGGGATCTTATCGATGTATATAATGTATATAATGGAGCCAGGTTGCTTGTAGTGGTGCCTAATGACAGGACAAAAGACAATGGACACCAAGTTCAACCCAAGGAACTTCCTTGTGTAACAATTTTTCTGTGAGGGTGACTGAGCTCTGGCACAGGTTGCCCAGGGAGATGCCGGAGTCTCCATCCTTGGACATATTCAAAAGCCAACTGGACCTAGCCCTGGGCAACTGGCTCTAGATAGCCCTGCTTGAGCAGAAGAGTTGGACCAGCTTTCTTCCAGAGGTCCTGTCTGACTTCAATCGTTCATTGATTCTGAGAAAGCGGAAATGTTAGTTAACAAATTATTTCTAAGCTCTGCTCTCCATGTTGAGACATCTCAATTTTCTATAGTAAGAGCTCATACACCTACATGTAGAAACCTAAATATTGGTATATTCTTGAACTGCGTGAAACCCAGATTATCTTGTTTTAGCATAAAGAGTCACACAAGTATCCAATTTATTTGTTAAGGGATGTTACTTAAGCCACTTAGCTTTTCGCCAGCTTTCATGTAATTTTCTCCAATTTGTTGAAATTGTTCCAGTTGTTTCTGACAAATGGAGTAGAAATTTATGTTCACATTTATAATTTCCATGTAATCTCAGCACATTATTCCTGAGAAGGGCCTCCTAACTGATAATTCTCTGTCTCTAAAACATACACCTCCTTCTCTAAGATCTGTGGTCACGGTAATCAGCTCTAGCCAGTTTCTGTGCCCCTCTACTCGGATGTATGTAAGACAAGGTTAGGCCATTTCTTATGCTATGCATTACTTCAAATATTGCTTTTATTTTATGTTTGTGTTTCTTTTTCAATTCTCTACCTTCCTGCTAAAAATTTATTTCAAAGTCTTAGCTTTCATTAAAAAAAGTTTCTAGTCTAGATGATGCAGAAATAAGTTAAAGTCCTTAAAGATTTAATATTAAGGAATGAATAACAAGAGTAAAAAGTATTTTTTCAAAGTGCAGTATTTTTAAAGCATTTTCATGACATGACTTTCTCTGGAGTCTGATTGATGCCTCTGAATGCTTGGAATTGAGTGTGTTAGCTCTGTAGCTTTACGGGGGTTTATTCAGAAAAAGATGTTAATACGATAATGTCTGAACACCAATATTAAACTGTGGAGGGCAAGAGAAAATGTTACTTCTGAGGCAGTATTATTTTCCAAAGCCCTCCTTAGGATACAGTTAGGCTAAGTAGAAGATCTGCAGGCAGAAGTTGCCCATGAGAAGAAGCGAATAAATGTTTGTGGTCCTCACAATTTGTAAGTGTTATATGGTCATTCACCACCATCAGAAAAAACATGAGACATTTTGTGCATTATGGCATGTACTCCAAAGATGCTGGAGAGTTAGATTACAACTTTTCCTGACTTCTTTTTTCAGTCTTGCTTATTTTTTTTCATACAGAACTGGAGTCCTGCTAAGTTTTAAATGAGTCACATGGTGGTTTTACGTGCTACTCACCTGGATATTTGCTATGCATTAGTGTATAAGATTTCTGACAAAAAAAACCCCAACACACCACTTTTTTTTTTTTTTTTTTGCTACAATGGCTTGCAGATTTGGTAGCTTCTTTATCAGATCATACTACACATATCTCTTTTTTCTTTAATGTAGAGAGCGGAAGTTACCTGGTTTGAAATGTAGGGCAAAACATTACACTACTTAATGAAATATTTTCATGAAGAAACAAAAGTTGTGGTACCTTTAGGACTGCACATTTGCCTCCTTCCAAACACAATAGCACCTGCAGTAACTGACTCAGTTCCCCAAAACTCTGGCCCAAAAAGTGTGTTTACTTCTATTCAGACCTGAGTACACTATTCCGCCATAGACCAAATCCAAAAATCGTGAACCATTCATCTGCAGAACAGAGGTCTGAAATATGGGAGTGTAACAGCTGTAAGAAAACATGTCGTTAGAGCAATCTGTGAGTAAGGAGAGTAATTCGTGATTTGTTCTCCAGCTGTATTAGTTACTTTAAAGAAAGTAACTGTTTCTTGAGATCTTGCTTCACTATTTCTGTGTTCTGTAACACGTTACAGTATTACAACTCTAAGCATGGATTTCTGTTTTGATTTTAGTTTATTAAGAGAGTAGTTCTGTGCCCATTTAAGATCTGGCAGGCTTGGCAAGCTTCAGGATTGTTCAAACTGAAAGGCTTGTCATATTAGAAATATTTCAGGTAAATCTGGCCAAGTCTGAGTGAATGTCAGATTTACAAGGATTCTTGGCAAAAACATAGTTAACAAGCTGAAAAAGAAGAAAAAACCTTCTGAGCTGCATGATTGTAATTGTTATTGGTAGCTGTTATAGGTTAGAAAATAATACTTGAATTAACAGGCATTATTTTGACTGAGATTGTCTCTTTAATAGTTGTCCAACAGACAGAAAAGGGCATTCCAAAACTGGATCCCTTCTTTCTTGTAGCGAAGTCTGCTTTCATTACTTTTCCCTTGATGTTGGATTATAGAGCAGAGTTAAAAAATAAAAGACAACCTCAAGCCAGATTTTTAAATCCAGAGACAGGCAACAAATTTAAGCGCCCTGATTTCTGAAATGCTGAGCCTCTGGCAACTTTTGTTTACTTTAAAGGGAGCTGCCAGGGGCTCAGCACCTGAAAATAGGGTCAGTAATTGAGACACTTCACTAAAGATTGATGATCCAGAGAGAAGAGACCCATAACCAGAGCATAACATGATTGCGCACCTTTTGGAGGAGAAAAGATTCTGAATAGAAAAAGAGGCACATCTTTATTATTACTAAGCAGTAAGTGCAGTATTGGCAGAAGAAAGCAAAGTATCTCTATTTTACAAGATGTGAACATTGACTTTTGTTTTAGTTTTTTAAAAACCAAAACAAAGATCAAAACACTGGAATGAAAGTAAGGGAATTCTTGTGAACAGCATGATTTGAAAAGTCAAACTTCAGATCCCTGTATCATGGACTTCCCTTCTGCTGGATGGTCTGCTTCTGAAGGGTGGTACAACCCCATTCTTTCTTTTTTTGGCACATTCAGGTAGAAACGCTGCAGTTGGTTTTGGTCCTGGCAACAGTATAAGTGTGGGATAAGGAGGTTCCATGATAGGTAATTTTCTGTCTCTCTTAACTGTCTCCTCAGGCTGAGTACACATCAGTACCATGGTGTGGTTTGTTTGGGAAATTAAAAATGTTGAAAAGAGGGAAATAAAAAAGAATTTCCACCAGTTCTGTCAAATTACATTGCTCTGACGCTTCATTTCCTTTTGAGCTCCAGCATGTATTTTTTATCAGATTTTGCATCTTAATTTTGAGTCTTCTGCATCTCCCCTGCACAAAGCTATCCCATGGTACAAGCTGTGCTAACACTCACATTTAAAACACTAATTTTCAAGGATTTGCTACTGAGCTGTGAAAATTTGCTCTAGGCAGACATATGCCTCGGGGCTGAGATGCAGAAGGAGACTTGTGCATTCTCCAAGGCCATTTTATGACATTGTTTCTTTGCCCCTAAAGTGGCAGTTCCAACCTGAAAATTCCAGAAGCTTCATTCTTGTGTTCTACTTTGCTGAAACTCCACAGTTATGTCCAGTTACTCCAGGAATTCAAAGGGTTTTTATGTCAGTGAACATCAGCCAGCTCAGAGAACCCAAACTGGACCTTTCTCCCTGCAAGGCATGCTGGTGCGTGTTATAATCACATGGCTAATAGGTCTACCTCTTCGGCCTCATGCCAGTGTGCAGTAGCCCAGATGTCCACAGTGTCCTGCTTTAAAGGCCCTGATTTGCATAAGTGGGCCCATCAACAAATGCGTTTTTCCCTCAGAAACTGATTTATGAACTTGCTGAACTCTTCTCTACACAAGCTTTGCTTGCAGCCAGAGATAAGATTTAGGTATGTGTGAAAAGCTAACAGTTTGTAAAGTGGAAAATCCTCCAGACAAATGTAAGAAGTCCAATACTGCTAGAAAAATGAATGCAATGAAAACGAGTGATTGAGAAGTTTTTGATTTAGTATCGCTTTGGTTTGTTTTGATAGTCTTTGGTCTAAGGCTGTGTTTTAATGCTTCTGGACTGAGTACACTCTAATGTACTGCAGCAATAAGCAAGAAGTTCTAAACCATCCCAAGGGGCTTTTACGGGAGTTGCAGAGCAGAGGGCTGTAGGACTCCCTCACTTACATAAATTAGACTTGCTCTAGGGTCAATTGTGCTGTGAACTTAGTTAAAAGGTTATAAGGGAGAAAGCAATGTAGTACTAGTACTGTGATATTGCTGCTTCTCCTGGTGAACAGTTTATAAAGCCAACTCAAAACTAGGATGACAAGCACCTCTTTTGTCCTTTTGATAATTTGGTCCTTACACTGATTTAATAGCGTGGTGTATAGTAAGACCATATGTGATGTGGTAACTCACACTTGTATTACTATTCAGTCATGTTAATGGAGACTAGTATGACTGGATTTACAAAAGGAAGGAAGGAAGGAAGGAAGGAGAGAGAAAGAGAGAAAGAAAGAAGGAAAGAAAGAAGGAAAGAAAGAAGGAAAGAAGGAAAGATCCCTGTCTGAAGTCAAGGGAGCCAGCACAGAAATTAGGGCAGTGGTTGTGACTGTTCTCCTTTTTTCAGAGCTGGGAAAAATACCTGGATTATGACTCTAGGGAGGGGAGAAAGAGAAAGAGTAGGAGAACCTTTGAGTTTAATTTAGGTGGTGTCCAAACACAATGATAAAAGGTGCCGAGGACATACACAAGCAATACAGCGTTAAAAGCTAAAGAAACTAGTCAAATATGCTTGTTTAGCTGACCTGCTTTAGGACAGAGAGAGGTGTCTGAGTGTTCCCCAGCTGCTAAATAAGGCAACATTATCGCTGCTAGCGCTGGTCAACACACCATCCTGGTTCCCTGTAGAGAGAGCAGGCTTCTTCCTAGCAGAGTAAATATGTGCATCCTATGCAACTAAGTAATTTCTTATATTCTCTCAAATCGCCTGTGCCAAGTACAGCACTGACGTGGAATAGGAGCATTCATAGAAAACATAGAACTTCGTGTTGTAAAGCGTAACTGCAGATACATTGTCCAACCTCTTTTGCAAAGCAGGGATAACTTCAAAGTTGGGCCAGACCACTGATGGCCTTTCTTCAGTAGTTTTGGAAGTTTCGAAGGATGGTAATTCCACAGCCTTTCTGCGCAACCTATTGCGATTCTGAACCACTCTTATTGTGAACCACCCTTATTTTTCTTTATGCCTATTGAGAATTACTTCACTTCTTCCCAAAAGCAAGGAGTTCCTCAGAAACAGATTATTCCACTTACCAATCAATATCTCTGATCTTCTTCTTGCAAATAACAGGAATATACTTTTCTCCCATACAATTTGCAGTAAGGCCACAAATTCTTGTAGCCTTCCAAATCTAAAGTATAGATTTATATTTCTTCCAAATATAAATTCTAAAAATCATTTTATAAGATGGCCATGGTATCTTTAATGTTAAAACCTCAATAGTAACATTGAATCTGATTTTTTGTTGGTTTTTTTTGTTTTGCTTTTTTTAAACTACTGGTCCTTGAAAATGAGATAGGGAAAAATGTAAAACCCCAACCCTGATAAAACAGTCTTTTGTTCTTTTTATTCAAATTACAGTGCTTTGATGGCAATTTTGTATAGCTGATGGTTTTTGGAAGGCATGCAAGGACTACTGGTATTGGTATTCTGTTATACTTAGACAACTACTAAAGCATAGCTATAAACAATTTGTTATTTTCCAGATTGCTCCAACAATTATTGGTTTCTAAGTATGCAGCCAAAAATGTAGTTATATGAAAGTTTATGTCAATTACAGCACTTCAATTTTTACTGACCTTTTTTACTCCTTGGGAAAAATTATCTTTCAGTGAAAGTTTAAGATGGATACAGATATGCACAAAAGATTTTACAGTTCAAAAAGCTTCTTATTGGGATAATTTGAAATATGTTGTTAATGATCTCTCTAAAGGCACATTTGTGTTAATTGTGACAATGTGAATTAAAACGCACAGAAAATAGATACCTATTACATGCAAATTTAGAAAAAAAAAAAGTGTTATATGCTGCCACCTTATGGTAACATAAGCAGTGTGAGTCTTGATGTAATAGTATATTGTAGAAGAAAAATTACCAGAAAAATAGACAATAACTTTCCTGTCAATAGGCTTGTATTAAGGCAAATAAATCTCATTAGTAATAGAAGTTTAACTGGGAAAAAATAGTTATTATTTTCTAAAATTTCACTGAAAATTATTGTAATTTCTTTTGAAAACATTGTGCTGAATCTCTTCATCCTAAGAATGAGGATGGTAGTTAATTGGTCTGTCTGAAAGGACATACTTATTGGAGATCTAGGTATTCCTGGCAGGTTTGGATAAACAGCTAGTAAAGTAGTATCTTTGGTATTATGTTTTGAACATGGCATTCTGTCCGGTTTTTTGGGCAGAAGTGTAATCATGTTTATTATAGTCAGCTAATACCAGAATATATGTATTGTTATTAATATTTCCAAAATTCAATTCATAAGCCGTGAAAGAATATGTTGTTTTCACAAAATACATATTTGAAGTGTGTATCTGTTGCTGCAGGATAGCATGACTGTCAGACATACATATATTAAGGAAAAACTTAGAATAAAAATCCATACAAGACTGTTAAGCCTGAAAGGACTACCTTTGCTTAGGATGTCCATGAACAATGCATTGCTAGAAACTGGGGGAAAATATAAGACTACTATAATAATGCAAATAACTTTGCCTCATCCTTTACTCTTCCCTAACACTGTGTTTAGACCCAGTCATATGGCTCTTTGCCCTGATCAGGTTCAGCTGTTCCCATGTTCACTGGCAGAAAAGCAGTTAATGATTATCTCCATTCTTAATGCAAATGAATATTGCAAATCTGATTCCAGACCAATGTGATGAAAGAACAATGGGTGAACACCTTTTTGCTATGTATAATCAAACCTTGGTGTTTACTGGAAAGCATTCTCAAGTGTTTAGCAACAGCTTCAAGTTTATTTACAGCACAAGGACAAATAGAATCTCTTTTGATGCAAAAATGTCCCTCTGTTAAGTAATTTTCTGTTTGTTTATTTTTGTACTTTCAGCTACATAAAATACAAAGCACCAGTGCTCAGTTGATGAAGATGTCAGACTGAAAATATAAAAGCTTATGTTTAAATGAATCTGAATCTGTGTTCTAGACCCCAGCTGGAAATGGATTTCAAATTGACAAGCATAATAGCTGAATGTATGTGAACTGCTTTGAAATGGCCAACTTTAGATGGTCTCAACAACCTCTAAACTCCTAAAGATAATAGGCTAGATAAAAACAGAGATTCCAAATTGTGCAGAGCTTTATACTGTAAGTTGTCATATAGCAATTTTAAAATCAATTTGGTGTTGAACAGGAAGCCAATGTAATTCTCTCAGAACTCAAGTTTCATACTGAGACTTCCTTGTGCATGCTGAATCATAGCATCTCTATTTTGTGTGCTTAGGAAGAAATTGCATTTAGGGGGAATCATTCAGAAAGTCATGCAGCAATGCAATTCTATATGCTAAGATACTGAGACAACATATGGTAGCATACACAGTAATGGCATTTTGCGAGCTGTAGCTCAGTAAACTAAATCTGGTCTTGAAGTTCCAAGGTCATATTTTTGACTCTGCAACTTATACACTGTGTCACTTTAAAGCAGTGTTTCCTGTTTGAAAAGTTCAACTCATTACCATTGGTTTCTTTGTCTATTTTTGTCCTTCAGGAGGAAGAAAAAAAAAAAAAAAAGAGTGGTAGATGAATAAAAACTTACCAATATTTGCTAAACACATTCCAAAGTCCATACAAGGCAAAACTCCCAGAATCCTTATTTCTGCATATTAGTGTCTTATTCTCTAAAAAGTCATGCCGATGTTTGATGAACTTCCTTGTGTCTTAGATGCTAGATGAGGGAAAGGTTTGGGGTACTAGGTATATGGAATTCCTTTCGAAAGAAAGTATTGTCACTATTTAATGTAGTGTTTCCTGCTTGAATAGTCCAACTCCCATTTTTGTTGGTTTCTTTGTACATTTTTACCTTCCAACTGTAAAAAAACTATTTCCATAATAAAAAGCTTGCATTTTCATACAATTAAATGCAAAGATCAAAAAATTATTTGTAAAGCCTGTTAGATCTGCTGCCTCTTGTGTTTTAATGAAAGCTTTATATTTTAAGCACCATAGATTTCAGCTTATAACTTTGATCCAAATTTTAAAGCAGGTGAAATAGACTTAAAAAAATGTTGGCTAATGCTACCCTGCTGACCAAAAAAAAGACAAACTAAGAAAAATATGTAAAATTGTGTTAGGAAATGTGTTACTTGACTGAGACAATTTCTGTAATTTACCACCATTTGTTGCAATTCATTGTAGCTGTACTTTGACATTTTTCTTTGGCTCCATTGAGGAAGTTCAGATTCATCCAACTGAAGGTGGAATATGCTGTTCCACTGACAAGTATCTCAGCCTTAGTTAAATGAGACTTTGCACATCATACTGGGGAAATCATAAAAAAACCAACTTCATTGCATTACTGAATAAGCATTTAATCTTTTTTTACTTCCATTTCCCTCTTGCTGTTTTGACTAAACCTGCTACAATAGGTTCCCCACCAAATTGTGAAGACTTCTTGAATTACTTTTTGGAGCAAAAGTACCACTTCACTACTTGAAATTTTTGTTGTTCAGAAAAATGGATACTACTTTTTGATCAAATTTCTTTGTGCTTGAACCTTAATGTTTTTTTCCAGTCTTCTTAAGCTCTGCTGAATAACACTAGAAAAGCTGAAGCGTCTGTCCTTCTAAAGTACTTTAAGAACATCCGGTGTAATGCTGGGCTTTTACATGCCTCTTTTTTCCGAGTTGTTAATGATAAGTTGAGAACTTACGTATCGCACATCAGAATGACTACATCAATTCTCCTGTTGCGTTTCAGAAGACATATGCACATTTTTAGATTACATTTGGTGCAGCAAAGACACAATATTCTTCAATTTTCTATCTAGTCTTAGGCTAAACAGTTCAAGTAACAGCCAAAAGTAACAAATACACATAGACATTTAAAGTTAGTATTAGTTCCTTTTTTAATCAGTTAATATCAGTGAATTTCTTAGATTCATTCCTTCAATTTTGCTCGTTCTTCACTGAAAATCTTCACTGACGGTTTTGTTTAAATCTCCTTTGAGGAGTATGTGATTGTGAAGGCTTTAATTTATTTCTTTAAAGTACTCGTATTATGCTCGACTATGATAATCAGTTTGGAATAAAGAAACATTGAAATACTCTAATCATATTGACATTTTTGTGTCAGTTATGGAGAAGGAGGGGGGAAGGAGAACATATTTGCATCAGCATCTGCGTATTTTAGCCATTTCCTTAAATGCTAGGTTTTATATTAAGCTAGAATTGAACAGAAGCAATTAAAATGACCATATTGTCTTTGTTTTGAATTACAGTTGTATGTAAGTTACATCACTTGAGGATGGTAAAGCATTTGATAGAAGCACTTAAAAGCAGAGGATAATATTATTTAAGTTAAAGTTTTATTGGCTATAGCATGGTACACTCAATGATACTAGAAGAAAATGCTAATCACAGAAATGAAAGCAAGTCTACAGTCCCATGTAAGACAGTAGATCATATAACATAGACAAATCATAGAATCATAGAATGGTTAGAGTTGGAAGGGACCTTAAAGATCATCAAGTTCCAACCCCCCTGCCATGGGCAGGGACACCTCTGACTACAGCAGGTTGCTCAAAGCCCCATCCAGCCTGGCCTTAAACACTTCCAGGGATGGGGCCTCCACAACTTCCCTGGGTAACCTGTTCCAGTGCCTCACCACCCTCACAGTAAAGAACTTCTTCCTAATATCTAATCTAAATCTCCCCTCTTCCAATTTAAAACCATTACCCCTTGTCCTATCACTAGACTTCCTGACAAAGAGTCCCTCTCCAGCTCTCCTGTAGGCTCCCTTCAGATACTGAAAGGCTGCTATCAGGTCTCCCCGGAGCCTTCTCTTCTCCAGGCTGAAC